>SEYY01020911.1:20000-27500 GCA_009176605.1 Armadillidium nasatum | reverse complement strand
GAGAGATAAGTAGATATATAGATAGATAGATAGATAGATAGATAGATAGATAGATAGATAGATAGATAGTTAGTTATAAAGATAGTAGATAGATAGATAGTTACAAAGATAGATAGATAGATAGATAGAAATGGAGAAAATAAAATAAAATCTTTAATATTAAAAATTATTTGGCATTCATTGAGAAGGACTTGCAAAGGATAAACTCGTTTGCTTCATGAGAAAGAGTTCTAAACATTTCAAGTGACTTTCACTATTAATTTAAGCTTACAAAGAATCAGTCAACACTAAAAAGTATAATTTCTCTATACATTATTTATGCAATACAATATATAGTAGGCATTTGCAATTTTGCGAATAATAATAATAATAATAATAATAATAATAATAATAATAATAATAATAATAATAATAATAATAATAATAATAATAATAATAATAATAATAATAATAATAATAATAATAATAATAATAATAATAATAATAATAATAATAATAATAATAATAATAATAATAATAATAATAATAATAATAATAATAATAATAATAATAATAATAATAATAATAATAATAATAATAATAATAATAATAATAATAATAATAATAATAATAATAATAATAATAATAATAATAATAATAATAATAATAATAATAATAATAATAATAATAAGAAAAGACAACAAACTTAGGTGAAATAGTCATATTTGAATCATTCCATTTTTCTAAAATGGTTTGGCTTAGTTTTCCCAAGGAATAAAAATTAAAATAACTTCATTTGAGAATCATCAAAAAATAGACAAAATTGGTCAGGTAAAAACAAACACACACATACCTGGTAAGAGAGGCTAAGACACAAATTTAGGTGGTAGCGAATATTCGTCATATTCTGAATGTTTGACTCGGTTATTCATTTCATCGTTCAATTTGAAGATTTTTATTTAATTTTTAAGCGACCAAGTCGAAATTTCATGCTTTTTTACTGAAAGGAGTTCAAATTTCTTCCTCTTCTTCATCTTCTCATCCTCTTATTATTATTATTATTATTATTATTATATTATTATTATTATTATTATTATTATTATTATTATTATTATTATTATTATTATTATTATCATTATTATTATTATTATTATTATTAGAATACGACATGAACAATATTACAAATGCATGTCCTTCTATCCGTAAGTGATGCTAATGTTAAGAGTAAGACCTACCATACCTTAGCATAGACTCCTTTTTTTAAATGAACCTTTTTAAAGTTTCAGAAATATGAAACGAATTTTTTTTAAATATGTGTATGTGTGTGCGTGTGTGCGTTTACTAAAATTGGAGTGAAATTGCGATTTGGTGAAAAGATGAGTGATAAATATTTGAAAACTACGATTTATTGTCTCGACGATTTGAACGAATTTTAAAAAAAAAATGTTGTCAACCACTTTACTTAAGAAAATAAAATGCTGATGTTTTGGACAAGAGATGATTTCAATGATTTAGACGACTCAATTTTATTTTAAAATTGCCTGTCAACGTTTGGGCTACTTCCTCCTATTTTCCTATATTATAAATGAATGACTGGCAGCGAATTGCCCTTAACTGTTCTCGTCTGACTTGATGCCACACTTTTAATGTCAAAAAGAAGAATATTATTTAAGTCCATGATCACATTAACATTCAAGGAAAAGTAGTCAGACCAACCAACGACTACAGGTACAACTTTGTAAAGGCTTTCACTTTGTATGGTTGTCAGGAGGAGCTGTGGTATTTTTGTTGCCAAAATACCTGATATTGACAATGATTACGAGAACGATACGAATGAAGAAGAAAACGTCATCAGTAATTTGACCATTGGCGAACTTCATGATGAGGAACATGAACTCAACAGTTTAACACTCCACATGAGGTGTGTAGCTCATACCTTTAATTTAATAGTCTCTTTGGATTCGGCATTGAATCTTCTTAAGTAGATTACTCCCGATGTCGCCTCCTTCAAAGCTCTAAACAAGAAAGCCACGGCATAGCTTTGACAATATTATTGTCCAGCAAATGAGTCCGAAGATTAGGGATACTATTGAGGAGGTGCTAGACAGAAGAATGGTGGTCCCTGGCAAAACAAGGTGGAATGCCTTGTTCGACTCTACATATATATATATATATATATATATATATATATATATATATATATATATATATATATATATATATATATATATATATATATATATATATATATATATATATATATATATATATATATATATATATATTATACAAAAATCCATTTTAATATATAGTATCTCTGAGTAACAGGCAATATATTTAAGAGTTTTTATCATAATAGCTTATTACTTGCTGGAACAAAAATTAATTTTAACTTTATAACTTTTAACTACGAATTAAAGTTATTAAGCGACAGTTGCAAATTTGTTTTTCTTCTTTTTAAGTAACTTTTCATTATTTATGATTATTTATTTATTATTTAATTTTTATTAATTATTTTTAATTAATTTTAATTATTTTTAATACTTATTTGTTTTATTTGCCTTTAACTATGTATGTTTATCAATTTATGAATGGCAATAGCCAGATATATATATATATATATATATATATATATATATATATATATATATATATATATATATATATATATATATATATATATATATATATATATATATATATATATATATATATATATATATATATATATATATATATATATATATATATATATATATATATATATATATATATATATATATATATATATATATATATATATATATATATATATATATATATATATATATATATATATATATATATATATATATATATATATATATATATATATATATATATATATATATATATATATATATATATATATATATATATATATATATATATATATATATATATATATATATATATATATATATATATATATATATATATATATATATATATATATATATATATATATATATATATATATATATTCTCCAAAAACTACTGTGTAGACGAAGGTGAGAATGATGATGTAACATTATATGTCAAATTATATGGTTGAGCGACCTTCTCCCTACCCTCGCACAACATCCACTCCCTCCCCCATTGAAAAAATTAGAAAAATAAATAAAACAATAACATCTTCTTTCTTTTAACATTAGCTCAGAGTCCGAAAATAAGGTACAAGACATATTCTTGCATCGCACATGTCAAAGGCATACATACAAATACTCTTCACAAACCCCTATGCCCTCAACTTTAAGGGAAATTGAAATAGAATTAAACAATGCTTATTAATTTCATCCTTTTATTTTTACTTTATATATATATATATATATATATATATATATATATATATATATATATATATATATATATATATATATATATATATATATATATATATATATATATATATATTTTTTTTTTTATACTCTACACCATATCCCGCAAATGCAGGGTGGTGTCGGCTGCAGAACTTCATATTCCAGCAGCCGTACTTGGAAGAAAAAAAAAAAAAAAAACTGGTTTAAAAGGTTCCCAGCCTATATATATATATATATATATATATATATATATATATATATATATATATATATATTATATATATATATATATATATATATATATATATATATATATATATATATATATATATATATATATATATATATCAGGAACTGCTCGCTGATCGTGGTAAAATTTATAGGTGGTTACACCTGACATTTTACACACACAATTGCGTGTATATAAATACTATATATATATATATATATATATATATATATATATATATATATATATATATATATATATATATATATATATATATATATATATATATATATATATATATATATATATATATATATATAAAATATATATATATATATACTCTATAAGCACCCTAACTTCAACCTAAGAACCAAAAAATTATTACTTTAAAACGATAAGAACATAAAAAGATGAAAAGAATAGCAAATAACTAAAACTTATTAAGTATGTTGAAAATTCGAGCTTTCAATTTCAACACCCGGAGATCTTTATTCAAAGTATTTGTGAGGAGTAAAGAAAAAAGGAAAATTGAAACATCTACTCCAAGACAAAGACTCAATCAAATTTTGTTGGTTCAAATTATGTACAAAAATTAGCATGAAAATGTTTTTTCGAAAATATTTTTGTAAAACTTCTCATCTTTTATTAAATTATTCAAAATATCATCAATTTCCACTTTACCAGGGGACCGATTAAAATTATTAGTATTTTTAATTATGTAAGATTCTAAAAACTTTCTATTATCATTATTTTGGCAGGAAAATAGCAACTTTTCCGAACTCATGTCGATTATGGGTTTTTTTTCCCTTCTCTATGCTGATAGAACGCATTGTTACGATCACCACACCTCAGACTATAGTCATGCTGATTAATACGTCTTTTAAAATCATTAGTTTTTTCATAATACCTACCGTCACAATTCCTGCAGCCTATAATATAGACCCCTGTATTCTCATTTCTATCAGACAAATCTGATTTAGATTTTCTTTTAATTAAGAATATTAGGAATAGATTGTACAAACAATACTGTGTTTGGGAAGTCTTTTAATTATGGGATCAACATGAAATGGGATGATGATTCTTTCATTATAATGGTTTCTTTTTCTTAACATTAGTCACTACCATATATTTTCTTCTTAGCTTAGCTTTATAAAAAGTTTTATTTATAACGCTATCCGGATAGAAAAGGGATCTGAGTTTTTCTTATGAAATTCAGCTCATCCCGAAAAGAGGAAGGGGAACAGATTTTTAATGCTCTGATATATTGTGATGCAACAATACCCATTTTTGTATGAAACGATGGAGAAGAATTCCAATGTATATGAATTTGAAGAGGTGGGCTTTCTAAAAACAAAAAATGGGGTCACAAATAACATTATTTACCTTAGTAAGGATGTGTAGAAAAGAAATTTTATTGTTTTCCATTTTCTCAAGCGTACATTTTATTAAGGGGATTTTACTGTTTAATTTTTTCAAGAGCAATTGGGTATCCAAGGTAACGGATAAACTGGCAAAAATTTCGTCAACACATCTCCACCAACCAATATTTCGAAGAGAAATATCTGAAAATACAAATTTCAACTCAAACCAGTTCCATAAGCAAGTTGCTTAGAATCGGGGAGAGAGGCGAACCCACACTTAAACCGAACTTTTGTTCAATAAAAATTGCTCCCGAATTGGAAAAACGAGTAATCCATACACAATTTCATAAGTTTCTTTATATTTTCAAAAGAAACAGAAAATATTTCAGAACCAAAACCATCTATATATTCTTCTAACCAACATAGGGTAATATAATATCTATGAGAACATTAGTAAACAGAAAGACCACGTCATAACTGACCACGATTTTATTGTTCAAATTTCTTCCCTTTTTTTTCAAGAAAATTATCAAATTTTTTTTTATGTGTGAATTCGAAATAGAACCTGGTAAAACTTTTAGGTTTTGCAGGTATCCCAACACTTTTTCTACTTTTCATTAATTATCTACTCTCTGTTACCTCATCTCCTGTCCACTCCAATGCTGATGACTCCACACTTCATTACTCTTTTCAGTTTGAAAAGCGACCCTTCCAACAGCACTTAATAGACGAAAGGAAGGTAGTCTTGGAGCAGATGACCTCAGATCTATCTCGTATTTCAAATTGGAGTTGAGAAAACATGGTCGTTTTCAATGCCACCAAAACTTAATTCTTCCATCTCTCTACTCGACACAATTATCCACACAACTATGATTTCTTCTTCGAAAACACTCAAATCAAACCTTCATCTCTCCTTAATATTCTTGGTGTTTTTTTTTTCTCATGATCTTTCTTGGAAAGCTCACATTACCTCTCTTTCTATGCAAGCTTCTAAGAGGTTGGGTGTTCTGAGGCTCCTTCAGTAATTTTTCACTCCACCCAAGCTGCTTGCTCTGTATAGGGGTGTTGTTCGCCCCTGTATGAAGTACGCCTCACACATATGGGGTGGTTCCACTCATACGGCTCTCCTTGAAAAGATGGAGTCTAGAGCTTTTCGCCTTATCATCTCTCCTGCTCTCATTAATTCTCTCCAGTCCCCTTCTGCCCGTCAAATTGTTGTGTCACTCTCTCTATACTATCACTATTACAACAGACACTGCTCTTCTGAACTCTCTCGTCGCATACCACCTCCATTGAGAAGAGTTCGTGCGACTCCTCTTTCTACACCCTCTCATCATTTCTTTATTCAACTCTCAGACACTAGGCTTAACCGTTATCCTCAATCTTACATAAACTCTACTGGTAAAGTTTGTAACGCACTCCCTTTATCTATTTTCTCAACTTCCTATGAATTACATACCTTCAAATTGGGTGAAAGTTTTGAAACATCTCAATGAAAATAACTGGTGGAAATTTTAGTAGGCCTCTGACCTTTGCCTAACAGAGGTGAAATATATACAAAAACTAAACACTAAGTAGCACAACTATTAACAGTAGGAATCAAATGATGCAAACTGAAGCAAATTGAAAAAACGAGATTTCTGACGCAGGATCGAAATACTTACAGAAACTTGCTTTCAGCATCCCAATTTGTGCATGTGTGTGTATGTATGTGTGTGTGTATGTCTGAGGGATTGTGTATGAATATGTTGTATGCCTTACATAGCTAAATAAGAATGGCAGGAGTAAATTATATATGAGACACTTTAAAATTGATTTTAGAATTGGGAATAACGTAGAAGTGGGGTAATGAGCTCGAGGGATAGGGGGCTTTGCACTTCTATTAAATTTGCCACACAGTTTCAAACTGTAATACTAACGCCTGTGCATAGCATAGTTTTGACAAAATTTTTAAAAAAAATGTGTTTTTGTTACCCATATATATATATATATATATATATATATATATATATATATATATATATATATATATATATATATATATATATATATATATATATATATATATATATATATATATATATATATATATATATATATATATATATATATATATATATATATAGAGAGAGAGAGAGAGAGAGAGAGAGAGAGAGATTAGCACCGAGAGATGTATATGATGAGTTGGGTTAGCACTGAGTATTAAGTTTTGTCTAGAAGCCAATTAACATAGCAATTATATCCTATGTAAAACATATCGGGCTAAGATAGCAATGTCTGTTTAGTTGCGTTTGTTAGATGTTAGTAGGTCTGGAATATTAGAATATGGATTTTGTTTAATTTATTAATTAACATTTCATAATTTAACATCGTAGCGTTAGAAGAGAGTTAATCATTGAGTGGTTATTCCTGATGTAAATGTTATGAGTTAGGATAACTTTACAGAGCTAGATTAGGTTATATTAGTTTGAAAATGTTCAAACACCAAAAATGATATTTTCATTAAATCATGATAAAGCTGACAAGTTATATTTTGCTGAAATGAAATGATCTTCATGGAATAATCTTTATT
>SEYY01020911.1:0-10000 GCA_009176605.1 Armadillidium nasatum | reverse complement strand
GGTGCTGTAAACTGGGTTAACTTGCTGACCTATTTCTTTGATTTCCCGTGGAACGATTACTGCTTCTGAAAAAAGGAGTCATTTGGAATATGAAGATAGCATAACAGAGGTCATTCTCTCTGACATGTAGGCATAAATTTTATATCTTGTTTCTTTTTTTCTTCAATTAAGCCTAACAAATCGTGGTTTAACTCTACTTGTTTTCATGTTATCAGCCGTATTAAATTAAGCCTAACAAATCGTGGTTTAACTCTACTTGTTTTCATGTTATCAGCCGTATTGGTGCTACCTTCATGGATTACCAACGTCTCCAAAATCCGAAAACTAATGCAACTTCTACTTCATGAAATTGTGGAAAATCTATTCTCTGTAACATCAAAAACTAATTTCTCTTTTAAAAATTCAATAATATTTCTGATTCCGTTTCCTCAAGTTCTTTCTGGAATTTTGTATAAAAAAATGTCCATTCTGACTTTCCGTCTTCTATTACTCCTTCTCTATTACCATCTGATGGCACATCTGACCATTTTCCATCAGCTAAAGCAAAAGTCTTCGCTCAAACATTTGTGTCTAGTTTCACCTTAGACGACTTAGGAGTTATTCTTCCTCCTCCAACCCACTCTAATTTATTTATGCTTAATATTAAACTGTCTTCTAAAGACGTCAGTTTTGCTCTCTCTGAACTGATGGCATCAATCCTGTGGTTCTCAAAATGGTGCTTCTGAGCTTGCACCCTGCTTCTGATTCTCTATTTCTACTTTCCGTTCTTGCTGGAAATGAGCGCTCTATCAGTCTGTGTTAAAAAGGTAGAGCTCTCTCAACCCTTCAATCCTCATTTATTTACCCTCTCTTCGTTCTATAGTTTTAGAATCTACCCTTAACATGAAGTCTTGAAAACGTTTCATTTCTTTTAACCTTTTTAATGAATGAAATTTGTTTAGGAAAATAGCCAAATTTGACATTTTTGCGTTGGATTTTTCTTAGTCTCGAAATATTCAAACTTGTGGAGAAATCGACGTATTAAAACCAATTAAATTATTATTAATTATGTAATTTAATAAACCGTTTTATTTATCGTTCTTTCTTTTAAAAGTTACATTAAATTTACATTATATAATGCAGACACGTCATTTTTTCGCTTTTTATATTATTATTATTATTATTATTATTATTATTATTATTATTATTATTATTATTATTATTATTATTATTATTATTATTATATATTATTATTATTATTATTATTATTATTATTATTATTATTATTATTATTATTATTATTATTATTAAAGAAATTCTATATCAACTTTTGTTTTAATAAATTGTATACATTTCCTTTCCACGGATCTAAAAATTAATTTTTGTTCTAAGTTAATTTTCTTTAAGATAATTCTGGAGAATAATTTACAAATAAAATAAAAAGAAGGATCACATTTCTTTGCTAACGCTTTTCGTTCACAAACTGGGGACATCTTCAGAGCTTGAAATTATAGAAGTGAATGAATTTACATAAGCAAATTACAATGGAATTAATTGATATAATAATTTTATTATATATTTTTTTTATTTTACATAATTTTTTTTATAATTTAGTATTGCGTAGCGTGCAAACAAAAGTGAGAGAAGAGACGAACATTTCTTTCTTCATTACCTGGTCCACAAAGGACTAATAAAAAAATACGGAGGATCTTGATAATTCCACAGGTGTCAGAGGGAAGAGGGATTTCCTTTCCAAAAAATGTTTGTTAAAAACTGATTTTAAAAATTATTAGTTATATTGTCTTTTTCTAAAAACCCTGTAGATGAGTTATTTTTTTTTATATATAATTAATGAAGAAAGACTCAAATAAATACACAAAAAATAATACTCATTTACAGGGTTTTTTGAAATAAATAATAATATTTTTAATTTTTTTAAAATCAGTTTTTGCCAAACATTTTTTGGAAGGGAGATCCCTCTTCCCTCTAACATCTGTGGAATTCTCGGGCTACTACTCACTTTTTCTATTCGTTCTTTGTGTGCTATATGATGATGAACGGAATGTTTGTCTCGTCTTTCATTGATGAGTAAGTTGAGTGCTGACTCCGAAACGTAGCAAATTCTAGTCTAATTTTGTGCTGCTTTGTGAGTCTGCAACCTAAGCCAAACGGATTTTGATTTGCAAGGCAAATCACTCCTCTCAAATTGACCTCACGCTCTTTCCTGAAACCATTTTGGGGATTCATCCCATTGAAATTGGCCTCAAGTCTGGGGAAGGGGCCAACGCGGGGGTCCCGTGAACCCCCCAAACATGGTATCAGGAAGTTGCCTGAGTTTGCCTATCGCTGGGTTCACCTCACTCTCTTTCCTGACCATTTTCTTTGTGGTTCAGTCGGGCTGAATTTGACTCGAATCTGGAGGTCCGGGGGTCCGGGTGTCCGCGTGGGTCCGTGAACCGACAAAGAAAATGTCAGGAAGGTCCCTGAGAATGCAAGATTGCGTGCAAATGCAGAAAAGTCCGTTAAGGACAGGTTGCCAGATTTTTACGAAGTAGCTAAATCTTGCACCCGACGAAAGTGCCATGTATACTAATCACCTCAATAGGGGACGGGTGGTATATTCTCCGGTACATAATCGGGTTGCAACATTGAAGAAGGAAGCCTCACGAAAGAGTGAGAGGTCGGCTTTGTCGAGCAAGAATTGCAAATGCATCAAATGCCGAAATGTCATTTTGGCTATCGAAAGCGCCCTCCTTACTACTATCATGCTTGTCAGTACTTTGGTTTCCAATGCTAGATCTAGAGTTGTTGCAAGCGGTGTCCTTGAAAGGCGGGGTTGATAGCCCTTTGACTTACTCTCTTCGAATGAAAGATATTCTATCACCTATATCGAAATTTATGATTTTCAATTAAATTATTAAATTAAATTTTCAATTATATATATATTATATATATATATATATATATTATATATATTATATATATATATATATATATATATATATATATATATATATATATATATATATATATATATATTATATATATATATATATATATTTGAGTTTGGTGAAACTTTATACAAAGAATAAAGAAAGTTTCCTTGTCCGCGCTTTGCCTTTAATTAACGATCTTATTTTATTGTTTATTAAGAAATTGTGGAATTGATGCAATTATTTTTGTAATAGTTAATAGCATGCCAATGACACACATACACACACACAAATTTACACAGATATATATATATATATATATATATATATATATATATATATATATATATATATATATATATATATATATATATATATATATATATATATATATATATATATATATATATATATATGAGGAAGGAAAATTTCCCCAGCGCAATGAATCGAATCATAATAAGAAGTCGGGCATTGAACAATATAGAGAAGCCTTTCCATCTTAGACAACACTCCTCCACAGCACCGTTAAGCACGTATGCCCAACGATTGTCTTCGGATGAAAACCAAGGAAAGAGATACTGTACGAAGAGGAAACAGAGAAGGGTTTGCAATCAGAACGCTCAAGCAACTGGGTTTCGGTTTAAAATGAGATGTAAGGTCTAGAAAGGGAGAGGTGGTTGTCAACAAAGTGGAAATTGGACTGATAACCGCGATTGTTGCATTAGTTAATGAAAATAATTTAGACAGTGCATCAGAGCAAGCAGAGTAAAATCTTAATGGCACCAACCCCTGCACCGAATATCACCAACTCCAGTGGTGGTGTGGGAAGGGGTAGATAAGGTAAGCGGTCCCTCTAGGATTCTCCTGGGCTACTATTGTGAATGTCATCTTGACTTTTTATCTATTTTCAAAAAGGATATGTTGTTTGTATTTGTTTTTATTGTGTGTGAAAGAGAAGGAGGGATATATATTTTATATGTGTACCATTGGGCACTGAAGTGAAATGGGAAATATCCTTAGCACCCTAAATACCCAATTGGGGTAACTTCATCACCCTGAGAGCTCTACTTTCCTCCATCTATACAGCCTTATCTTATCTCTGTTCAACTCCTTGACTCCAAACTTAACCGCTATGCTTAATCTTACATGTTCTCTACTGGTAAAGTCTGGAACACATTCTTTTTATATGTTTTTCCAACTTCTTTTGACTGCACACTTTCAAACGTTGTGTATTGGTACACATCGGCCATTGACCTGATCAGGGTAATGACCGACATATATATATATATATATATATATATATATATATATATATATATATATATATATATATATATATATATATATATATATATATATATATTATATATATATATATATATATATATTAGTTTAGGTTTTGTCCGGTGAAAATGTTTTGTCTGTGCTCTTTCTGTTAATTGAATTTTAACTTTTTTTTTTATCTTGAGGTGTTTGTGTTTAAGTGAAAATGTGTCTTTTCCTTTCTTACAATCTTTGTTGTTTTAATTAAAGTTTTTAACCTTTATGATACATTTTAATATGAAGATGTTCGTCATTTCAAAACTTTTGACTTTTTAATTTTCTTAATACAGTTATTATTATTATTAGAGTAGGTTTTATTCTTCTAGAAAAGCAAAACTTTTTTTTGAATTTAATACACTTTAATTTAACTAACTAATTAACTACATATATATATATATATATATATATATATATATATATATATATATATATATATATATATATATATATATATATATATATATATATATATATATATATATATATATATATATATATATATATATATATATATATATATATATATATATATATATATATATATATATATATATATATATATATATATATATATATATATATATATATATATATATATATATATATATATATATATATATATATATATATATATATATATATATATCACGTGATCTCGTATTTATATCACAGCGACCTATAGCCTAATTTCGAACCTTTTTTTTGCTTGTGGAAATCCTGAGTCCTATATATTCATATGAAATATTCATAAGTTAAATATTTATTTGTAGTTTAGTGAAAGCTGATATTTAATCCTATCCAATATAATATAAAAAATCTAAATTACAAATTTACTCCTATTAAAAAGGATCCTACTAATGAGATCCTTGTGACTGATGTTCTGATATTAACATTTTAAACTCTGGCTCTAATTTTGTGAGAGTCAAACGAAGATCACAACTTTTTACCATATTAAGTCGATTATAATTTTTTGATAACAACTGTGTTACATGACTATAGTCAGATTCCACAAGATAAGATGATGAGAGAACAATGACATACATTTTTGCATTCTCCCATAAAAGCGGATATTTACATGCAACGTTCCTATTCTTCCATATATTATTCTTTCTTTTTTTAAAAGACTTTTTGCTTCTCATCAGGCAGCAATTCAATAAGTTCCTTTGGTAAATCAATTTCAATATCAAGTAACATTTACCTCAAATGAAATCAGCACCCAAGCTGGTATGTTTAGTTCCAGTAGGTCCTTGAACCGAACTTGTATGTCTTCATTAATTTTTTTAAAGTGATTAATGCACACAACACAATCATCATCTTTTATATCACTGCTTACTGAAGCAAGGTTTTGAAACTGGTCAAACATACGGCGTGAGGGATATTAAGACTGTACAATTTGAGTTTTCCTACGAATGTATTGATGGCTTCTTTGCTAGATATTAAATCACAAGTATGTCCTTGGAGCAACTTATTAAACAAAACTGCAAGTGAAATTACCGATAACCTTCCTTTGTGCAAAACACAATATTCAGATGCATTGATGAAATGTCTGAAGATGTAGAAAATCAACTTATTACTCAGTTACGAGTGAAACAGTTTACAATGCAACTCGATGAATCAACTTTGACTGGCATACGCAAAACATAAGGATGATAATGAACTAAAAGATAAATGCTTTCTTCAAGATTCCTCAAAATAAATACTAAATGTGAACTAATATTTAAGGAAGTCCAGTCTTATTTTAGAGAAAATATATTCCACTGGAGAATTTATGGGCTTGTGCTCTGATGGCGCTCTTTCCAAGGTCGGTAGATACTGTACAGAGAGTTTATCACTCATTTAAAAATGCATTACTAAAATCATTTTACCTACATTGCTTGATTCACAGCCAACATTTGGTGGAGACAGAAATTGAGGGGACTTCATCATGAAGTCTTAATTCTTGTAATAAAAGCTGTCAACTTCATTAAGGCTAAGGCTAATGCTCTTCAAGATCGTCTCTTTCGAAAATTATGTGATGAAAATGAAGATGATTTGATCGACTTGCACTACATACAGATAGGAGATGGTTGTCTAAAGGCAATTATTTTCGTTGCTTCGTCGTCTTTTGGGAAAGTATTGTATCATTTCCAAACGAAAAAGAATTGGTAAACAGTTGGCTGCTATGAAAACAGGCATATTTTACCGCTCAGATGTGTTTGAAAAACTGAATTCTTTTAACATTGTTGAAACTACAATTGATATCGATGGCAAGATGACAAACTCACGAATTCTATGTTGGTTTCCAAATTTTGTTATTATTTTGCTGATTTCATATGATGCTTATAAACCTCTATTTATATTACTCGCTTATTTACTAGACATCTGATTCCATTTGTGTTTCCTTGAAAATTGTTTCGTAGTTTTTTGTAAATAATTAAGTTTTATTTTTATTTTCGCCGTGTCTTGTCTGCAAATGATGTCGTTGGCTTCATGCTATCATTAAATAGCACAGTCATACATATAAGACACATTGGATTTTTGATATTTTTAGTGATGTAATAAAACCATACGAAAGATATATTCAGTAATATATTGTCATATTTTTCCTTTACTTGAGCCATAGGTAATCGGAAAATAATAATAATGTTATTATAAATAATTAATGCTGGAAATAATAAAAATAAAATAAAATGTTGAACAATGCCATTAAATGACACAAACAAGATGAGTTGGTACTTAAATAAGGTTTCTTCTTCGAGAATTTTCGATGTACAGAATTTTTTATGTCAGCTAAAGAAGATTCGTGAAAATACGAGTATCTTCTAACTGCGAATTTCTGGACTTTTTATGTATTAGCTTATTTTATTATTTATATTTAACAATTATTTTATTTATAATAATTTATCATGGACCCATTAGCTCATAATATGGAACCCCGAAAAACGATTTCCCCTTCAGAACCATATCAATGCTGCTCTGGTCAACTGAGGGTCCATGTGAATCCCGGATCGGGAACGCTGTCCAATAGTTTCAAATACTGTATTCGATAATCACATATGACACATCCCAGCTAACTATACCATTTCAAATGTATATAACCATAAAAAAATCAGCTTTCAAATTTGGCCGTAGAAGGATTCGAACGCTCAACTTTATGAATGGAAAAAATAAAGTTGCCACTAAGCTACAAGAGCTTTCTAATGTAAGAGTAAAATTATCCTTTTAAGTAATGTACATCAATTTTGCAAATTTCTAAATTTTCATTTTACACAACACTTTATTCCATTTTAAACTACCTTACATTCTTTGCATTTACGTTTTATTTAACTATACATATATCATTATTTCATATTATTTAATATATCCTAAACTAACACCTGTTTTCTTCATAAAGCTGTAATTAAAATAATTCATTATTTTACTTTTCTACTCCTATTTTTTAATTTTTTTTAACGCAAGTACATTAAAGTACATGCATACATATACGTACTATACCCTAAAAAACCTCATACACACATGCACAGTACACTCAAATTATATATATATATATAATATATATATATATATATATATATATATATATATATATATATATATATATATATATATATATATATATATATATATATATATATATATTCACTCACATACATATATAATCATGCACACACACATACACCTACACTCACACACACTCGGATACAGTGGCGGCTCGTGTAAACTTGGCAAGGAGGGGCTGCAAGCTATATATTATATATATATATATATATATATATATATATATATATATATATATATATATATATATATATATATATATATATTATATATATATATATATATGTGTGTGTGTGTGTGTGTGTGTGTGTGTGTGTGTGTGTGTGTGTGTGTGGTTAAAATTTTAAACTATTTTAGATATATATATATATATATATATATATATATATATATATATATATATATATATATATATATATATATATATATATATATATATATATATATATATATATATATATATATATATATATATATATATCAAATTTCAAACGTACCTTACTTATTCTGGAAATATCGATATACTGGAAGCATCTATATATCAATGCAAATGTTTTGACATTCGTATTATTATTATTTAGCTTTCATTTCATTTAGGCCTATTATTATTATTATTATTATTATTATTATTATTATTATTATTATTATTATTATTATTATTATTATTATTTAGAAATAAGATTAGTTCTTGGAAAGCTTGCTGATATTATTATTTAAAAATAAGATTAGTTCTTTGAATTTTAGATGTCGAAAAGTTTTCAATTATTTTTTCATTGAAATCTGGTATTTTAAACCATTTCGCTCTCTATTGAAAACATCGCTAATACATGGTACTACATTTAATAGTTTTTATTCTA
Organism: Armadillidium nasatum; assembly: GCA_009176605.1. NCBI lineage: Eukaryota > Metazoa > Arthropoda > Malacostraca > Isopoda > Armadillidiidae > Armadillidium > Armadillidium nasatum. Next base: position 1,371 of record SEYY01020911.1, on the reverse strand, counting down.
TTCAAAGTCGAGAAACATCTCTCTGCTTCAGACGTTGTCATCGGAGTTGTAATTGCTTTCATATAAATAATGTTTTAAAAGCATACTGTCATATTACACCAAATTATATAAATTTCACATTTTTTTACACTATTCTTACTCAATCGCTAAATTTATCTTCCTTCAAAATTGGAAAAATTTATCTCACAAAAACAGACTTGCCAAACGTACGTCTTTCAGCATAAAAAAACAATTATTACGTACGTATTAAAATTATTATTAAGATTTTTTTCTATTCCCAATTATTCTTACTTAAAATTCTGCAAGGATTACAAAAATGTTAGCCTTTTTAATGTACTTTTTAAATAGTTTTTGTAATATTATATTTAAGTATGTAAAGTGCATCATAAAATATTATATATATATATATATATATATATATATATATATATATATATATATATATATATATATATATATATATATATATATATATATATATATATATATATATATATATATATATATATATATATATATATATATATTATATATATATATATATATATAGAAAAAAAAAACATAAAACTTGTAATTTTTCTTCCACAATTAAAAAAATAACCTCCCTCGAGATGAGACTTTAAGCAACTGTCGTAAGTGCTACATATTCCGTGGTTGCTAAATCTGTCTTATTTGGGCGAAAATTTTACAGCCCATTTTTTAAATAATGGCAATGCTTGAAAAATAATATCGTACCCAAAAATTTGAAGTTCCCAAATGCATTTACTTCTTATTTTCTTTAATGATTTATACTTTTTAATGTATTAAGTTGTTAAAAAATGAATTTAAATCACTTTTCTCTGACAAAAATTTCATATTTATATCAACATCCTACGCCTGGTATTTTTAATTTGGAGGGGCTGCAGCCCCGGAGCCCATAATGACGAGCCGCCACTGCTTACATATATATGCACAATCAATGCATGCATTTCATAAACGTGCACACATACATACACACACACAAGAGTGCTCATCATAAACATTAAATACGATGGTACTCCTTCAAAAAATTTCAGTCCCGTTTTCTTTTTTCCTTTTTTTTTTATTATTCTTTTTTCTTTCAACAATTTTTCAAATTATTTTGCTTAAGTTTTGATTTTTTATATCTTTTATTCAATTTTATTTTATTCTATATATATATATATATATATATATATATATATATATATATATATATATATATATATATATATATATATATATATATATATATATATATATATATATATATATATATATATATATATATATATATATATATATATATATATATATATATATATATATATATATATATATATATATATATATATATATTATATATATATATAT
>SEYY01020909.1:275000-277500 GCA_009176605.1 Armadillidium nasatum | reverse complement strand
CAGAAAGAAAGAAGACAGAAAGACGAAACGTAAATAGAAAACAAAAACATGAAAATATTTCCAAAAAATAGAAAATGAGCGAAAGGAAAAAAAAAAGAAATAAAATGACTAAAAGACGAAAGAAAATTAAAGATAATCAGAAAAAAGATGAGACAGAAAAGGAGAAACAAATTAAAAGACGAACTTGCAGGAAAGAAGAAAATGAACGAATGGTAGAAGAAAAAAATTTTAAGAATTAGACAAAATCAGAAAGAAAAACGAAAATATTGAAAAATAAATAGGAATAAAAACGGACAAAAAGGTAAAGCACAAACAGAAAAACAAGTAAAAACAAACGAAACAAACAGAAAAAAAGGAAAATGAACGAAAACTAAAAAGAAATAAAACGATTAAAAGACAAAATAAAAAAAAAAGATAATCAGGAAAAAAGAAGACAATAATTATTAAACAGACGAAACGGGTTGAAAAAAAGAAGAAAGTAAACGAAAGATAATAAGAAAAGAAAAGAAATAAGAAAAAGAAGTAAACAAAACATAATAAGAAAAAAGAAAAAGACGAAAGAAAATGACAAAAGATAAAAAAAAAAAAAAACGAAAAGAAAAGTCACAGAAAAAGAAAACGAATAATTTCTCGTTTTCAATCACAAACGTATTAGCTCGAATGTAAAAGTTTTGTAACTCACGCGGAAACAATTTACAAAATCTTAAAATTGGACCTATATATATATATATATATATATATATATATATATATATATATATATATATATATATATATATATATATATATATATATATATATATATATATATATATATATATATATATATATATATATATATATATATATATATATATATATATATATATATATATATATATATATATATATATATATATATATATATATATATATATATATATATATATATATATATATATATATATATATATATATATATATATATATATATATATATATATATATATATATATATATATATATATTTTTTAAAATTTATTTTAAGAAATTCTTAAATTTTATTTTATATTAATTTAAAAACAAAAGCACAAAAAAAGTGAAAATAAATTAATTTAAAAAAAACTTAAAAAAAAAAATTTTCATTTCTAATTTTTTTTATTATATAATTGTAATTATATTTTTATATAAAGTTTATTATCAATGACTCTTAACTAGCCTCAAGATATGAAGCTTAGCAGCATATAATATATATATATATATATATATATATATATATATATATATATATATATATATATATATATATATATATATATATATATATATATATATATATATATATATATATATATATATATATATATATATAATATATATATATATATATATATATATATATATATATATATATATATATATATAATATAATATATATTATATATATTATATATATATATATATATATATATATATATATATATATATATATATATATATATATATATATATATATATATATATATATATATATATATATATATATATATATATATATAATATATATAATAGGAATAGGAATGCGAAGAACAATGGTGAAAGCATTTAATATTTGAAAGTTTTGTGTATCTCTTAACCCATCTTTAGCAATAATAAATAAAATCTAAAAAATAAAAAATAAAAAATAAATCAACAAATAAACTAAAATTAAGAAATTAAAAAGTTAAAATTAAAATTAAACCAAAAGCAAAAATAAAAAAAAAGTAAAAACAAAAAGACAAAAAAAAAGACCATATATCACAAGGAAGAGACCAAATGGGAGGAGTATACCTGATTTCATTTTAATTAAAGAGAAGGGTTCAATCTGAAAAAAAGAAAAAAGAAAAAGAAAAAAAAAATGAATTTTAATTCTTGACCGATAATTATCAAATTTGCAAGGTTTATGATCTGCTTTAGAAGAAAAAAAGTTATATGCCCTTGAATGTCCAACTGCAGAAAATATTTTTTAACTTTCAGAAAATTTTCCTTTTCGAAAAAAAAAAAAAATACAAACCTTTTATTTTTGGCAGGTCTTTATATGAGGTACAAAGCTACAAATTTCTCTCAAATTTTGACAATTTTCAAAAAAAATTCAGAATTTCCAAAATTTGAGAGGCTATATCTCAAAAAAGGACAAATGGAATCGAATAATGTATTGAGAGAAAGTTGTAGCTCTGTATTTCCTCTAAACAACCTCCAAAAATGAAAAAAGTTGTAGGTGTAGTTTTTTTTTTAAAGGGTAAATTTTCCAAAATTTTTAAAATAGTCGAACATTAAAGGGCATATAATTTTTTTTCAAAAGCAGATATCAGTGATCTGTTTGGTAGCGATTCATAAATAATAATAATAATAATAAAAATAAATAATAATAATAATAATAATAATAATAATAATAATAATAATAATAATAATAATAATAATAATAATAATAATAATAATATAAAAATATTTTAAAAATATAAATATAAAATATATACAAATG
>SEYY01020909.1:247500-250000 GCA_009176605.1 Armadillidium nasatum | reverse complement strand
TATATATATATATATATATATATATATATATATATATATATATATATATATATATATATATATATATAATATAACCTCTTGTAGAAAATAGGTCAGAGGTCAACAAAACATGCAGCAGCGAATGCAAAGACCAAACTATTATTCAAAAGGAATGCCAGACTTTAATTCCAGAGAACATGAAGGAACGTGCATGAAATACTAATTAATATTGGGGTCACACTATTCTCATCAAAGGAGGAGTTGTGCTAATGAAGGTAAGTTATATATATATATATATATATATATATATATATATATATATATATATATATATATATATATATATAAAGAGAGAGAGAGAAAACAAGTAGAGTTGCCCTTACGCAGGAAAGGTGCCGTTCAGAAAAAAAAACATTCCCGAGAGAGAGTCAAAAAGATAGAATGCAGAATTAAGAAGATGGAAGTCACCAGAAATGGAAAGAGTTTAGCAGCATAAGGAAATCGTAGACAGTCTAGTAAGTTGCTTTCATCCCCAAAACGGTCAATAATGATAATAGGAATTGCAATAATTAGTTTAGACAGATAATGGTAGATATATCATTCAGCTGAATATTCTGAACTAGAATAGTCACTATGAATTATTTAAAAGTCAAAATGAAATATCATATCAGAGATAAGAAGAGGAGAAAGAAAACACCTTGTTACAAAGATTAAACTCTCTATACATATTTAACAGTTAGGAGACATAATTAAGCACAACAAAAATATTAATTTTTAAGTTCAGAAATAACACGGAAGGAACTGAATGAAAAATTCTGGAATCTCTAAATAAGTATCACAAGAACAGATATTCTATCGAGCACGTTTCACATCCTCCTCATTTGAATGAAAATTGAGGTATAGAGACGCTAAGATTGACTATAATAGGATTTGATGAGAGGTTGATGAAACAAGTGAGATTTCTTTCAGACAAAGAGAAGAGGTCTAGAGGAAAATGTATATGGCATTCAACAATGTGTGAATAAGTATATATATATTATTATATATAATATATATATATATATATATATATATATATATATATATATATATATATATATATATATATATATATATATATATATATATATATATATATATATATATATATATATATATATATATATATATATATATATATATATATAATGATTCGTTCTTTGAAAACTTTAAATAGGACAAAAAGGATTGAGAGAACGGCCCCAAACATATATAAACGCGACGTTTTGACCCATTACAAAGGTCATCTTCAGGATATCTGCAGATTATGATGGATATTATGGTAAATAATAATAATAATAAATAATAATAATAATATAATAATAATAATAATAATAATAATAATAATAATAATAAATAATAGTAAAATAAGTAATAATAATAATAATAATAATAATAATAATAATAGCAATAATGCCAATAATAATAATAATAATAATAATAATAATAATAATAATAATAATAATAATAATAATAATAGTATAATAATGATATGGGTCATAAAATAATAATAATAATAATAATAATAATAATAATAATAATAATAATAATAATAATAATAATAATAATAATAATAATAAGTGATAATAAAAATCATAAGGATTAATAGATCATGATACAATAACGAATACAATAATAACAATAATAAAAAAATAAAAATAAGGAATAATAAATAAATAATAATAATAACTAATATTCATAATAATATTAATAATAATAATAATAATAATAATAATAATAATAATAATAATAATAATAATAATAATAATAATAGTAATAAATAATGATAAAAAAAATAAAAATAAATAAGCAAAATAAAAATAATAAAAATAAAAATAAAAATAGTAATAATATTTATGAAAACAACCTAAATAACAGCATAAGTAAAATTAAAAATATTTACAATAAATACACTAGATAGTAATATTGAAACAATTATAATACGGTAAGAAAGTTTTTACCATGATAATGGAATAAAGTATACTGAGTAGAAACTGGGATTAGGGTTTAATATTAAGTTGTTTGGAGATTTTGGGATTACATTAGTTGGTTGTAACTATTATAAATATATATATATATATATATATATATATATATATATATATATATATATTATATATATATATATATATATATATATATATATATATATATATATATAATATAATATATATATATATAATATAAATGTAACAAGATATAATAAATAAAATAGAAAAATAATATATATGAATATATATTATATATATATATATATATATATATATATATATATATATATATATATATATATATATATATATATATATATATATATATACATATATATATATATATATATATATATATATATATATATATATATATATATATATATATATATATATATATATATATATATATATATATATATATATATATATAAAAAAAAATACTGTAAAATGAAATGTAGTTTTCGAAAAAATTTAAATGTTAAAGGATG
>SEYY01020909.1:232500-235000 GCA_009176605.1 Armadillidium nasatum | reverse complement strand
TATTCACACAAGCAAGCACACACATACACATATACACATGCGTAAATATATATATATATATATATATATATATATATATATATATATATATATATATATATATATATATATATATATACTATATATATATATATATATATATATATATATATATATATAATATATATATATATATATATATATATATATATATATATATATATATATATATATATATATATATATATATATATATATATATATATATATATATATATATATATATATATATATATATATATATATATATATATATATATATATATATATATATATATATATATATATATATATATATATATATATATATATATTCACTTACGATCATTAGTCATTTTAAGGACAAGTCTATTTATATGAACGACAGGATGAATAATATATGTTTGACATCCACTTCTGTTAAAATAATAATACTAATGATCTGTATATATTTTTTTATAACATTATAATTACAATATAATTATTTGTTAATTATTAATATGGTTTTAATTTTTTCTATAATGATTGGAAATAATTAAAACCGTCGATTAAGAGGATTAAAAATTAGAGATATATATATATATATATATATATATATATATATATATATATATATATATATATATATATATATATATATATATATATATATATATATAATGGAATTGCAAGAAGAATGCTTAGAAAGCATGAAACAACTGTTATATATATAAATAAGAATCTCGCCCAAGTAAGAAATACTGTTATGTATGATCGTAACATAATAAACACTAAATGAATTATATACAGAGGTAAGACTATTAACTGAGAGAACTCGATACATTAAAAAAAAATAAGCTAGATACATTAATTAAAATAATAGATACATTAATTAAAAGATACATTATTTAAAATAAATATACATTAATTAAAATAGATGACATTAATTAAAATAGATACATTAATTAAAATAAGATACATTAAAATAGATACATTAATTAAAAAGATACATTATTTAAAATAGATACATTAATTAATAATAGATACATTAGTTTAAAATATATACATTAATTAAAATAGATATTTTAGTTAAAATACCAACAAAACATTGATATGCATGAAGTACATGAAATCGAAAATATATTTGATAAATAAAATATATTAATAGTCATTAAAGTAACTCATTGTTATTTATGTTATTGTAATTGAAGAAACCATATTAATTTCAACTCTTTAGAAAGCATAGAAATTTTTTGTTTGTTTGTGTGAGTGCTTGTGTTTGTTTGCCTTTATTTTTGTGTTTGTTTTTGTTTATATTTGTTTTTGTGCTTGTATACGGAAGTTTTTTTTTAGTACATTTAATATCTTAAACTTGTGTGTGTGTGTATGTGTGTGTGTACTGAGGTTTTGATATGTTAAATTTTTATGTTTTAATATTTCAATAATTTAATTAATTAAATTTAGATTTATGTTCACTATTTATCATTTAGGTGAAATTTAAAAAAAAAAATAAGAAAATAAAATATATCTTCGAAATTTTAAAATGACAGAGTTGGGTTCAAAACCCTAAAATTTAAAAATGCGATAAATAAAAATTAATAAATGATAAATAAAATATAAAAAATAAGATTATTATTTTTATTATAATTATTATTAATTTATTATTAATTATTATTATTAATTATATATTATTATATTCTCATGAATTATGAATTAAAGGAATAAAAAATTACCAATGTTTAAATAAAGAGTAAAAGCAATAAATATCATAAAATAATTTTAATCTTTAAATTCTGATATTAATATTAATTAATATTATCATTATTATTATTTATTGAAATAAAAATTAGATATTGTATACCATAATTTTAAAAAAAAGTAAATAATATATATATATATATATATATATATATATATATATATATATATATATATATATATATATATATATATATATATATATATATATATATATATATATATATATATATATATATATATATATATATATATATATATATATATATATATATATATATATATATATATATATATATATATATATATATATATATATATATATATATATATATATATATATATATATATATATATATATATATATATATATATATATATATATATATATATATATATATATATATATATATATATATATATATATATATATATATATATATATATATATATAATATATATATATATATATATATATATATATATAATATATATATATATCTGGAATATATAAGAGCTGGGGAAAAGTGGAAAATCTGTCCATAATGGTATATATATATATATATATATATATATATATATATATATATATATATATATATATATATATATATATATATATATATATATATATATATATATATATATATATATATATATATATATATATATATATATATATATATAATATTTAATTGAAAATTTTAAAGGTTTCTTTCTTCTAAAGAAATAATGAAAATTCTTT
>SEYY01020909.1:225000-227500 GCA_009176605.1 Armadillidium nasatum | reverse complement strand
TAATAATAATAATAATAATAATAATAATAATTAGCAAGTAGCATCTGTTAAGACGATTAAAGTATTATAGAATGTTACCTATATATATATATATATATATATATATATATATATATATATATATATATATATATATATATATATATATATATATATATATATATATATATATATATATATATAAATATTAGACACAAACAGCAGTAAGTACAGTGATATACTGTTGAAAGACAGATAAAGAAATGATTTATTTGGTTGGATGAATGATGTCATAGGATAGGGTATGGGTACGTAGGAATCTAGGATAGAGAAAAGGTTATAGGAGGTGAAGTGGGTGGATAAGAAGAATATAACAAATGGGAGAGTAGTGGGTGGAGAGAGAGAAAGAGAGAGAGCAAAAAGAGGGGGAGGAGTAGGGTGTAGGCGGGGAGCCATGAGATGAGGAGAGGGATGGAGGAAAGAGTTGTGTTAAGTTGGAGTTGAAGTTTTTTAATGTAAAGTGATTCGAGGATTTTTCGAGCGGATTTCGAGGGTGCAGATTTTAAAATTGTAAAGTCGGAGATATATATATATATATATATATATATATATATATATATATATATATATATATATATATATATATATATATATATATATATATATATATATATATATATATATATATATATATATATATATATATATATGTGTGTGTGTGTATTAATATTTATTAATTAAACTGATCATAAGAAACATGTAGAAAAGATTTGAACTGAGGCTTAAATGTTTTATAAAAATCTCAAGAAATGTACCTGAAAATAAGTAATAAAATATTTTTAATTAAATATTTCTAGCAATTGGGAAAGAGGTCTTCATCAATAATACCAGGTAGGTCAGTCAATTTTCAGAAAACTTAATAAAATGTTTGAAATGAGATGTTAAAAAAAGAAAAAAAAAAAAAGAACTTGGGGGGGGGGAACATTAAAATTTACAAAGTCTACTAATTTTATATTTATAAAGGTATTATTAATCCTACTAACAGAGTCTCCATTTTTATTATTTTTATGGACAATGTTTAAGAAATATTTTAATATTCTTCCAACACTCACGGGTCAGAGGCAAATATTCTTTGGTATTGATTTGTATTTATTTATATTATCCTCAAGTTTTATTTTAAGTTGTGCACTATTTAAATCTCATTTCAAACCTTTCGTACAAATTTCAAGAAATATATATATATATATATATATATATATATATATATATATATATATATATATATATATATATATATATATATATATATATATATATATATATATATATATATATATATATATATTACGTCATTATTAATAAATACAATTATAAAAAGATACTTCTTAATTAAGTGCCTTAAGGTATTATTATCATTATTATTATTTTTATAAGAAATAGTAGTAGTAGAAGTATTAATTATTTTTACTCCATTTATTATTTTACATTATTATTATTATTTTTATTATTATTATTATTATTATTACTATTATTATTATTATTATTAAAAATAAATATTCTTGATATTATTACCATTATTTCTTATAATTATTAGTTATAATATATAACTAATATGATATAATATTTATAGTTAAAATATTTTAGTTACAATATTTTATAATAATATAATATTTTAGTTATAATATAATATATAAATATTATTATTGCTGTTTATTACTATTACTATTATTATATATTATTATTATTATTATTATTATTATTATTATTATTATTATTTTTTTGGAGAAAATAAATTATGTTAGCATTAAGTATTTATAATAATATTATTTACATTAGTCAGTTATTTTACAATTAATTGTAATAATAAATATTTTTCATATTATGCAATAGTTAAAAAGGATATTTAATTGAATCGTTTTATATATTTTAAATTTATTAATTTTAATATAATAGTAAGAATAGTAATAATAGTAATAGTAATAATAATAATAAAAATAATAAAAACAAGAGTAATAATAAAATAATAATAACAAGAATAAGAACCACTTTAACAATTAATAATAATAATTAAAATAATTGATAATAATAATAATAATGATAATGATAATAATAATGGAAATAAAAACAAAAATAACAATAATAATTACAATAATAGCAATAAAAACAGTAACAATAATAACAATAATAACAATAATAACAATAATTATAAAATAATGATTACAATAAGATCAAAAATAAAAATGATAATAATAAGAATATTTTTGCTTTGGATTTGCAACTTTAAAAAAAATAATTTATATATTTTCAAAGCCTTGTTGACTCTGTGTATGTGTATGTGTGTGTGTGTGTGTATGTGTGTACGTTCGTTCATTTTCTAGACTTGCATTAATAAAAGAAGATATGCCTTCGGGCATCAGCATCCCTTTATAATTCAAAATGAGATGAAATTAAATAGAAAAGGAAAGAAAAATATATTTTTAATTATGAAAAAATAAAATAAAACTTATTTTTTTTTATTTTA
>SEYY01020909.1:187500-190000 GCA_009176605.1 Armadillidium nasatum | reverse complement strand
TAATAATAAATCTAATTAAATATTATTAAGCCTCTTCAATACATCTTACGATCTATTCAAGATAATTTTATTACTAATTGAACAGCCAAGTTGTAGCCTTTTATGTCACGTTCCAAAGTATCTAAAAAAAAAAAAAAAAAAAAAAAAAAAAAAAAAAAAAAAAGTAAAAAAAAAAAGGCCAGAAAATGACTGCTAAAAAGCTCTTGGCAAATCTTGCCAACCTTTAAAAATGCCAGAAAATGACTGCTAAAAAGCTCTTGGAAATCTTGCCAACCTTTAAAAGATGCCAGAAAATGTCTGTTAAAAATCTCTTGGCAACCTTGGCAAACTTGGCAACAATGTCAGAAGAGGAAAATAGGCATAGAATAAACGAGATCCTCGTTTTTACAACACCAATAACTTGTTCTACCTTTGTTTACATAATTACTACTTTAAAAAAACACTTTTCCTTTTGGCTTTTTTTTAAATGAGATTCAGGTTGAATGGGCTTTATTATACAAGCACACAAACGTAGTCTTAAGATAAGGCGCTCTGGGTGAGGGGACGGGGGGAATATTTAGGTTGGGGAAGTTTTTTTTAGAGAAAGTAAGGTTCTGCATCAAAAAAACTTATCCAATGCCCTCATTATGATCCTAGCTGGAAACCATCTAAATAGTTCCCTTCTTTGAATAGGGCAATGCCCGTGAAACGCTATAATATATATAATATATATATATATATATATATATATATATATATATATATATATATATATATATATATATATATATATATATATATATATATATATATATATATATATATATATATATTAAGGTCTGCTAACTCTCTTCGCAGATCAGAATACATTTAAACATCAGAGTTTAAAGTTTGCTATAGGGGAATCGAACCCGGGCCCTATAGCACAAAAGCATAGAGTTTTACCACTACGCTACTGGCGGTAGCGTAGTGGTAAAACTCTATGCTTGTGTTCTATAGAGCCCGGGTTCGATTCCCCTATAGGAAACTTTAAACTCTGATGTTTATATATATATATATATATATATATATATATATATAATATATATATATATATATATATATATATATATATATATATATATATATATATATATCATATGAGTAAGTGTGTGAAGACATTATGCAAATTTTCTTTTAGTATAAATGGGAAAGGCTTTTCCCGAATAGTGGCATAATGTTTAAATGGAAGAGACCGCTTTTAAAGGCAATATCATCACCAATGGCTCTCAGGCAATTCGGCAATTCGGCACTTAACAAACGTGCTTAAAACACCTTATAAAGTGTGGATCATCTTACTAATGAAGGAGACAATTAAAGGGGCAAATTTCTCCTTTGTTATTATTAAATGAAAAAAAAGAAAAAGCTTAATGAAGCAATAGTTAATTGATGATGATGATGATAATGATAATAATAATAATAATAATAATAATAATAATAATAATAATAATAATAATGATAATAATAATAATAATAGTATTAATAATATCTACCCTTCATTATTATTAGTCTACTACTACTTTTACTACAACTACTATTATTACTATCCTCAAATTTATATATATATATATATATATATATATATATATATATATATATATATATATATATATATATATATATATATATATATATATATATATATATATATATATATATATATATATATATATATGAAAGACGGAGGCTTGAGTTGTGCTTTTTGCATAGAAGTTGAATAGAAAGTTCAAAACTGAGTTTTTGAAGACTTGAAAATAACTGTTTTCTCTTTTTCTCTGTCCCAAGTTGAAAATTAAAATATCGCCTTAAATAATCAGGAATTAGTTTCACCAAGCCCACCCACTCTCTTAAAATCGATTACTGGCAGTTGACTTAAACGTCTTTCAAATGAAATGGAGTAATGGAAAGTTGGAGTGTATAGGGGATAAAGTTGGGGATAGAACAGAACCCTTATGAACACCACATGATAGATTTAAAGGATAAGCTTTGATCATCGACAACAGTACCTATTGAACGAGCGAAAAGAAAATCTGAGAGAGAAGACAACAGTGAGAAGGATAAGTACCGAAAGAGTAATATTTAGAAACATTTCTAAATGTTTCTAAATATTACTCTTGTCATAATTTTGTCATAATTTTGGATATGACAAAAAGGTTTTTGTCATATCAAATCGGAAACTCTAGATATGTTTAAAGAGATAAAAAAAAAAGCAGAATACCAAGAGCTACCAAAGAAATGTTGGTTATCAGTTAAGAGTAGAAAATTTAAATTGTTTCCATTTTTTTCCGATAAAAACTTGAAAGTTATAAAGTTAAAGTAGCTGGCGATAAATAGTAGGCTAAAAGAGAGATCCCTCCCCCCCCCCACTATTCGGTGGAAGTTGAAGGAATCATTCTCAGAAATAATGAATATTTGAAGTAGAAAGACATAGATAAAATAGTTCAATAGACCAGTGTGCATACTCAGGAGCACTTTTAAGAAC
>SEYY01020909.1:180000-182500 GCA_009176605.1 Armadillidium nasatum | reverse complement strand
TTTGTTGATTCAAAGTAATAATAAATAATAATAGTAACAATAATAATAATAGTAATAATAGTAGTAATAATAATAATAATAACAATAATAATAATAATAATAATAATAATAATAATAATAATAATAATAATAATATACATAATATAAGTAATAATAATAATAATAATAAGTAATAGTAAGAAGAAGAAGAAGAAGAAGAAGAAGAAGAAGAAGAAGAAGAAGAAGAAGAAGAAGAAGAAGAAGAAGAAGAAGAAGAAGAAGAAGAAGAAGAAGAGAAGAAGAATAATAATAATAATAATAAATAATATAATAATAATAATAATAATAATAATAATAATAATAATAATAATAATAATAATAATAATAATATAATAATAATAATAATAATAATAATAATAATAATAAAAATAATAATAATAATAATAATAATAATAAAATTGTATTTTCTTAATCTAATATATTTCATAGTTAGTTTTAATAAATTATTTCAAGATGCAACTATACTTCATAATAATGTTTATAATCTTACTATGTTTTAAATTTATTAAGCTTACTATTATGGATTTTAAATAGTTTATTTTTCCAGCACTGCAGAATATCACCTCTGATTTACTAAACGTTTTTATGACATACTACCAATAAATTTTTTTTAACAAAAGGACAAAATTTATTGATAATATTTTCAATATCGGAAAGAAAATATTCTAATATTAAAGATTTTTATTGTGTAAATGAAAAAAAAAAAATTTATATTTTAATTTAACCGGGGCTAAACTTTAACCGAAGAATTTTGTGGAAAATAATTCCTATATATAATTAACTTGCTATCAAAGGATATTTTTTTACTTTATTGTTATTGTTAAACCGGATCAGTGGTCCCTAGTTTGAAAAATTAATAATAATTTATTTTCTTTCAAGTAAAGTAAATTGATCCATATATGTTCAATGAAAAACTCACCGAAATAAGTTGATCCATATATGATCAATGAGAAACTCACTGAAGTAAGGTAAGGAACTCTGGCATAAGAGCTAAAATACTTCTGGTAATAATTAAACTCAGTCAGGTAATGAGTATATCTCAGGTGGGCAAATATGGAAACTTAATTATTCGAGTCAGGTTTAGTGTCACTTGCATTTAATTAATTAATACAAATTAATAATAATGTTTAAAAATAATAACAAAGATAATAATAATAATACAAATTAATAATAATATAATAATAATTAAAAATAATAATAATAATTTAAAATAATAATAATAATAATAAAATAATAATAATAATAATAATAATAATAATAATAATAAATAATAATAATAATAATAATAATAATAATAATAATAATAATAATAATAATAATAATAATAATAATAATAAAAAAAAAAAAAAAAAAAAAAAAAAAAAAAAAAAAAAAAAAAAAAAAAAAAAAAAAAAAAAAAATAATAATAATAATAATAATAATAATAATAATAATAATAATAATAATAATAATAATAATAATAATAATAATAATAATAATAATAGTGCAATGTTATTTCTATAAATAAGGAAGCACAGGTATTCATTTAAACTGTTCATATAAGTAATACCAAAAAAAATCTTATCGCAAAAATACTATAATAATGGTAATAAATAATAATAATAATAATAATAATAATAATAATATAATAATAATAATAATAATATTAATCATACAATAATAATTTATTATTATATGTTAGTAATTTATTACCTGATATAAATAATAATAATAATAAAAAAATAATAATAATGATAAAAATATTAATAAGTAATAATAAATAATAATAATATTGATAATAATAATAATAATAAAATTTCAGAAACTGAAAATATTGTTTACAAAGCAATAATAAAACAAAAAACCTTTCCAACAATCAAATGATATTATATTTATCATTCAATAACTTACATTAAACAATAAAAAGAAAAAGAAAAAATAATAAAAAATAATAATGATAATAATAATAATAATAAGTATTTCTCTCTCAGGTGTTGAAAAAGCGTAATTGTTCCAAGTGTCTTGTTAGATGCAAAAGAAAAATATGAAAGCAAATAACAACTCTAATGGTGACCCCAATTTACTGCAATTTATGAAAATTTTCCTGTTTACAAACATATACATTAAGTCTACGCTATTTTATATATTGGTATACACATGTGCAAATATATACGAACACAAGCAACGCACACGAAAATTATGCAAAAAGCACATACATACAGTACAATTTATATATATACATACTTCATTGCAAACTTGATATAGTTTAATATGGCAGTATAGTCGATTTCTTCGATATTTTATATATTGTAATATACACATGTAAATATAAAAAAAAATTTAAATAAATGAAAAACACACACAACATTCACACACATGTACATACACATACATATACACACACACAATAATAGTTTATATGTACTTAATCTGGTCACATTGTTAATTTCAGTTTCAATATAGTTTCTTTATCGCTATTTAA
>SEYY01020909.1:165000-167500 GCA_009176605.1 Armadillidium nasatum | reverse complement strand
TCTCTACTCTTATTAATAAATGTCTTAAAATATATTGTAGCTTTTTAAAATTCTTTGTAAATTGTATTTATTTTTATACGAATTTAAAAAATAAATATTAGTGCACTGCAAAAATTGTCCTAACGAATCGTTGGGACAAGTGTCAAAAATGTCACAACAAAGTTTTTTCAGTTATTTTCTTATTAGAAAATAAATCGGTGAAGCGACTTATCTTATGCCTAACATGTCTTTTCTCTATTAAAAATTTTTCTGTGACATTTTTGCCACTTGTCCCAACGATTCGTTAGGACAATTTTTACAGTATACATATATCAGTATAATAAAAATATAATTAAGCCTTTAAGAAAATACTTTCTTCAGTAATGTTAATTTTTTTAAAAAATTATTCTAATTATTATTATTTTGTTTTGGATTATTGCAACACTTTCACAGCAGTATATTACTGATTCTGTATTAGTTTAATAATTTTTAAAACAACTACCATGTTTGAATATAAATCAGCTGACTGAAAAAATCTAATATTTTTAGCAAAATTTTAGAAAAACCTGTTCTATTTTTCAAATTTTTATAATATGCACTAAAAAAAAAAAAAAAAAAAAAAAAAAAAAAAAAAAAAAAAAAAAAGTTCTTAAAATGTCCTTACGAAAATAGCACTCATCTAAAATTTAAGGATGATTGAGGACCAATAGAAAACGACTTAAGTCTTTGGTCTTAAAAATCGGAAAGAAACTTTTTAAAAAAATATGCAGGGTCATCTTTACAGTACGAGCAAACTCCATAGTTTTCCAGGGCGACAGAATTTCAGGAGAACAAATAAACAATTGTTTGATTATGAATGAGGTATAAAATTTAAATAAACAATAAATAAACAAGGTATAAAATAAACAATCTAAAGTTTCACATTAAGTGTAGTAGTCAATTAAGGATATATAAAGCAAAATAGATACTCTTGGAAAGTATTCTAGTATTATATTTGTATCAAACCTTAAGATAAAATATTAAATTTTATTGAGAATTATTTGTCATCTAATTATTAGACTAAATTTTTTTTAAAAAAATCAATATAACCATATTTTTAAGTTAAAAACATTAATTTTTATCCCGTAGACGCAGGGGAAGGGAGAGAACGGCAGAAATTTTTAATATATATATATATATATATATATATATATATATATATATATATATATATATATATATATATATATATATATATATATATATATATATATATATATATATATATATATATATATATATATATATATATATATATATATATATATATATAAATTATTTTTATAAATTACTTTTTCTATAGATATCCCAAAATATTATTTTCTTTGACAATTTTTAAAAAGAATATTTAGGATAAACTATTTTATTTTTACATAAATCATAAATATTCAAAATTTTAAAATGGTAAATGGTAAATGAACGGTAAATAAAAGGTCGAATATAGTTCGAAATGAAATGTATATTTATATTTATATTTATATTTAAATTATTTATGCATGTGGTTTATAAGTCATTATATAAAATATAGTATATATATATATATATATATATATATATATATATATATATATATATATATATATATATATATATATATATATATATATATATATATATATATATATATATATATATATATATATATATATATATATGTGTGTGTGTGTGTACGTGTGTGTATGTGTGTGTATGTGTGTGTGTGCGTATTTGTGTGCGCGCTGCGGCATCGGCTCCATTTTCGTCGTTTGAAAACGACCATGTTCCGGTCAACTTTATCTTAATACCAATTTTAAATAAGAAAATATATTTCATAAATAATAATTTAAAAAATATATTTTTATTAACTTTGGCTCCAGCTCCATCAGAAAAATTTTCAGCATCGTCTCCACTAAAAATCTTATTATCTGGCTCCGCTCTATCTCCACCACTAAAAATCTTATTCTCTGGATCCGCTCCATCTTCACTAAAAATTATTCTCTGGCTCCGCTCCATCTCCACTAAAAATCTTATTCTCTGGCTCCGCTCCGTCTCCGACACAAAGCAAAATAAAATAATTTAATTTTATTGCTCCGCCTCCGGTTCAATTATAATTCAATTATAAGTTTTCCTTTGATTGAATTCTGTATCTACCCAAAACCTTGTTGCACCATAGCTCCTGCTCCTTAACAGCCTTATTGCACCAAGTTCTTGGATATATTTGATCACTACGCTTAATTTTGGCTCTTTTAGCCATTTTATATTAAACTTGGAAAAACCGGACATATTGACACAGATACTCATCGAATGTGACAAATGAAAACTAGTATCGAATGAATAACTGACAGGTTATCCGAAAATCTGATTTTACTTAAAATTACTGAAAAAAAGGTCTTAAAAAAGCAAGCGTGATTCTTATTATTATTATTATTATTATTATTATTATAGTAGTAGTAGTAGTAGTAGTAGTAGTAATAGTAAAAATAACACATAGATGTTACACAGG
>SEYY01020909.1:145000-150000 GCA_009176605.1 Armadillidium nasatum | reverse complement strand
TAATAATAATAATAATAATAATAATAATATAATAATAATAAAATAATAATAATAATAATAATAATAATAATAATAATAATAATAATAATAATAATAATAATAATAATAATAATAATAATAATAATAATAACCTATTAAATACAAGGACGCTTTTTACAAACTACACTGAGGTGAGGAGGATCTCTCATTAATATATATATATATATATATATATATATATATATATATATATATATATATATATATATATATATATATATATATATATATATATATATATATATATATATATATATATATAAAGGAGAGACAAACAAAGAGGCGAGAAGACATTTATATAAATTATTTTTAAAAAATTCATTAAATAAATTCCCTTTCACTTTTATTATTATTATTATTATTATTATTATTATTATTACTATTATTATCATTATTATTATTATTATTCTACTATTCTTATTATCTATTATTATTATTATTATTATTATTATTATTATTATTATTATTATTATTATTATTTATTATTATAATTATCATTTTATTATTATTATTTTTATTACTATTATCATTAATAATACTATTATTATAATTATTATGTTATTACAATTGTTATCATCATTATTATTATTATTATTATTATTATTATTATTATCTTAATACTATTTCTTATTATCTTATTATTATATTATTATTAGTAGTAGAAATTATAGTTCTAGAATCTAGAAGGAATTCTAGCTTTGCTGGTAGTAGTAATAGCAGTAATATTAAAAGCAATAAAAATTATAGTATAGTTGTATGTAGTTATATATATATATATATATATATATATATATATATATATATATATATATATATATATATATATATATATATATATATAATATATATATATATATATATATATATATATATATATATATATATATATATATATATATATATATATATATATATATATATATATATATATATATATATATATATATATATATATATATATATATATATATATATATATATATATATATATATATATATATATATATATATATATATATATATATATATATATATATATATATATATATATATATATATATATATATATGTAAGATTATTATTATTATTATTATTATTATTTTTATTATAATTATTATTATTATTTTAAAATGTTTCTTGAATTACTTATAACACCTGTGGACTAGAAAAGTCAACAATTGATTGAATTATTAGTGTTTAAAATTACATTTCATTATTTATATTACTTCACTCCCATGTTCTGAATAAAGTCATATTCTATTTGTTAATAATTAAGTCAACTTTTAAAGCAAATTTTTTAGAATTTCTCAAGATTTTCAAGTTAGTTATTTCTTCGTAGTTGTTTAAATTTAAAGCAAAATTTTAGAATTTGAACGTTTTTTAGTTTTATTTTATTTTATTTTTATTTTTTAGTTTAATATTTTATTTTTTAGCATTTAAATTAAGCTTTTAAGAATTCGTCTAACTTTATTATGTTTATTTTCACAATCCCAATTAATTTGTTATTTTTAATTTGTATTTGCAAAGTATTTAAAATCTGACTTAGTTTTTCAAGATTATTTTAAAATTCTAACTCAAAAATTTTTTTCCTTACTTATATTCCTATGTCTATGTTACTATTATTATTATTATTATTATTATTATTATTATTATTATTATTATTATTATTATTTTAAAATGTTTCTTGAATTAATTATAACAAGTAATTCAAGTTTGTAACTCTTCTGAGCTTTTAAAATTTATTTTTAAAATTTTAATTCATCGTTTCTTTTTTTTTTTTTTTTTTTTTCTTCCTTGTTTTAATTTATTTACTTTATGCGAAGTTTTTGATTACTCACCGCATTTTACAAACTTGTCTTAAAATCCTAAATTATATGTTCTATCTTATAGAGTTTGATTTTTTTTTTGCATGACAAATTTTTTAAGAGTTTGACGAAGATTCTCGAGTTTATTTTAAGAGTTTTGGTTTAATAATGATTTTTCATTATATTTTTCCCTCTTTAAATAAGTTTATTTTAAATCGAATTTTATAAACCTCATTAAGATTTAGGCAATATTTTTGGAAAAAAAAGACTTAAGACAAGTTCTAAAAAATGTTCCTAGGCTAAGATCAAAGAGGTTCTAAGACTAAGTCTTGAGACTAAAATCTAATGCAAGTTCTAGGACTAAGTTTTAAAACAAATTCTAAGACTAAGTCTTGAGACTAAAATCTAGTGCATCTTCTAGGACTAAGTTTTAAGACAAGTTCTAAAACAACATCTTGAGATTAAAATCTAGTGCAAGTTCTTACTCTAAGTTTTAAGACAAGTTTTAAGACTAAAATGTAAAACTAAGTTCTTAGGTAAGTTATAAGACTGTTTCTGATTATTTTAAGCTTCTCAGATTATAATTTAATAATAATAATAATAATAATAATAATAATAATAATAATATAATAATAATAATAATAATAATAATAATCTAAAATTGACAAATTTTAAAAATACATTCAAAATATTATCAAATTAAAATATTATGAACTTGAAAAATTCAGACAAATTCCAAAAACTTTGCATAGATAAATTTAATTATGATCAAATTGATTATTATCATTTATAAATAATTAAATAAAATAATAATATAATATATATATTATATATATATATATATATATATATATATATATATATATATAATATATATATATATATATATTATATATATATATATAATATTTTTATTTATTTTTTTAATTTCCATTTTAATTATTATTATTTTATTATCCTCTTCTAGCTTGAATTCAAGCTCTTTAAACCCTGAGATTTTTATTTATTAATTATTAATTATTATTATTGTTATTATTATTATTATTATTATTTTATTATTAGTTTGTTATCAATTATCGTCTAAAAAATATTTAATAAATAATAAAATTTATTATTATTATATTATTATTATTATATTATTATTATTATTATTATTATTATTATTATTATAAAATTTGCTATAAAAGTGACAACAATTAATAAACAGAATATTTATTACCTTATTTCAGAACAGTTATAAGTGCGTATTCATTTATTATATTTTTTTTAAAAATTATTTTCAAGAGGAAAAGATTTAAGATTCTTCACGGAAAGATTCAAGTCACACCAACAAAAAAACACCTAACTTTAAATTGCAAAATTAAATAAAAAAATTCATGAATAAATTGCGTTCTTAACGCCTTTATTATATATATATATATATATATATATATATATATATATATATATATATATATATATATATATATATATATATATATATATATATATATATATATATATATATATATATATATATATATATATATAGTAAATACAAGATCGCCAAAAAGGAAGCAAACATAGCAGGCATTTATTAGAAATTTTTTATTTGTACGCGACGTTTCTAACCTCACACAGGAGATCCTCATCAGGACGGAGAAAATATTATAGTTGTTAGAAATTATTAAAAACAACTACATGAATGAGATGATGATGATGACAAATAATGAAAATAAGTTACATTTAGCCTAATAATAATAATAATAATAATAATAATAATAATAATAATAATAATAATAATAATAATAATAATAATAATAATATTAATATATTAATAACAAATAACAATAATAAATAATAATAATAAATAATAACAGTTTAATAATAATAATACTAATACAACTACTACTACTACTACTACTACTACTAATAATAATAATAATAATAATAATAATAATAATAATAATAATAATAATAATAAAATCGCCTAAAAATTCTGATTCACTCTCATACCTCTTGTAAAATATTTTCCATCTATCACAAGCAACAAAATCACATGGAAAAATAAATAAAAAATTTGCCACCTAAAAACCTCAAAACAACATTTCAATATACTCGTATTATCTATATAAATTTTAACATCATGGAAATAAATAAGTTAACCTTTTGGATCGGCTTAATCCATTATTATTTTTATTATTATTATTATTTATTATTATTATTATTATTATTATTATTATTATTATTATTATTATTATTATTATTATTATTATTATTATTATTATTATTATTATTATTAATATTATTATTATCAAATTGTTAATTATTATATATTATTATTATCAATATTATTATTAATACTATTATCAAAATTGTTAATTTATTATTTATTATATTATTATTTTTACATATTATCCTCATTATTTTATTATTACCTATTATTTATCATGATGAAGATCATATATATTATATATATATATATATATATATATATATATATATATATATATATATATATATATATATATATATATATATATATATATATATATATATATATATATATATATATATATATATATATATATATATATATATATATATATATATATATATATATATATATATATATATATATATATATATATATATATATATATATATATATATATATATATATATATATATATATATATATATATATATATATATATATATATATATATATATATATATATATATATATATATATATATATATTATATATATATATATATATATATATATATATATATATATATATATATATATATATATATATATATATATATATATATATATATATATATATATATATATATATATATATATATATATATATATATATATATATATATATATATTATATATATATATATATATATATATATATATATATATATATATATATATATATATATTATATATATATATTATGTATTGGGAGGAATCTAATTTAAGTATAAAATATTTAATGTTAGAATTTGAGCTTAAGTGTTTTTTGGGTGTAACTTGAAATCTTTCCTTGAAGAAACTTGAATATCTTCTTGAAGAAACTGGATTCGAATATCTTTTTATATTTATATTAACAATATTAATATATATATATATATAATATATATATATATATATATA
>SEYY01020909.1:137500-140000 GCA_009176605.1 Armadillidium nasatum | reverse complement strand
TATTATTATTATTATTATTATTAGTATTATTTTTATTATTATTATTATTATTTTATTATTGCAATTACTTAACAAAAAAAATGGATCCTTCATTCTACAAGTAAGTAGAATATATATATATATATATATATATATAATATATATATATATATATATATTATATATATATATATATATATTATATATATTATATATATATATATATATATATATATATAATAATAATGTAAATGACATTTGTAAAAAATATATAAAATCAATAACATTTCTTAAAATTTAAATAAAATTAAAATTATTTTTCTGAATTTAAAAATCCATGTTAAAAAAATTAACACAAAAGAAATATTAACCCCAGTGTCGTAATTCTAATTTCACAAAACGTCTTTTATATTCTCTGTCAATGACGCTCCCATGACAGATAGACCTTCACCTATATACACTTGAGGATCAATCCGAAATGAAACCATGGTTAGATATAGGAAACAAAAAAAAGGAAATTGTTCATTTACTATAGATGCAGGAAATTAAAAAGGAAATAAACGTATCTCAATTATTTACTATAAGAATATAATAAACTTTGGTATATCTGCCATGAAGAACGTATAAGTGTATAGATATAATAATATATTTACTATAAATGTAGTATTATATCCCGATATCTCTCTGTCATAAAAAGTGACAGAAAAATATAAATTGGGTAACTGAGTAAGACTGTCATAAAGCAATTAACCCCATCATCTCGAAATATTGATGATAACTTGATGGACAGGAAATACAAATGGTGAAAATGAATCCCTGTTGTTTCTTTACAATATAAGTAGTGAACCCGCTATCTCGTGGTCATATAAATTTGTAGAAAACACACAGAGATAAATAATTTATTTAT
The DNA here is from genome assembly GCA_009176605.1 of Armadillidium nasatum. Classification (NCBI taxonomy): domain Eukaryota; kingdom Metazoa; phylum Arthropoda; class Malacostraca; order Isopoda; family Armadillidiidae; genus Armadillidium; species Armadillidium nasatum. Next base: position 139,114 of record SEYY01020909.1, on the reverse strand, counting down.
TTTTAAGTATTATAATCCTACTATTTATTAACGATCATAAATCATAACAGATAAAAATAAAAAATCTATAGATTTATAGTAAGAGTAGCTTTATAATTTATTTAATATAAAGGTAACCCCCCCTCCCTCCATCCCTCCTTATCTCTTATCGGGTTTTCATTGATTCTATTAGTATTCTTTTTCTGTTAATGCTTAGTATAGTATAATATGATTTACTATAATGTTTTCTATTTATAATAAATTTATGTTTTTCCTAGATATGAATAACTTTCTCAAAAAAATTTTTTTTTTTTATTTTTTTTTTTTTCTTTAATCCTTTGATTTTAGCAGAGCTGTTCAGCAGGTAATATTTTTTTTCCTTTTTTTCGCTTGTAGCAAACTCAGGCTCATAACTTGACTCCGGTTTCACCATTATAACATTACTCTCCAACAGACACCGGCTTCGAAAAAATCTATTTCATACCTACTAAAAAAATTGTTTTACCTCCGGTTCCAGCTTCGTATATAGTCCTCAAATTTTAGCTCCCTTAAATTATATTATATATTTATATATATATATATATATATATATATATATATATATATATATATATATATATATATATATATATATATATATATATATATATATATATATTATGTATTATGCATAATCACCGATAATATGATAAATGAAATAAATATTCAATATCTCAACCACTCACGGGTCTGGGGTACTGGGGAAAGGTCCCAGTATAAAAATGTTCGTGTGCCATGCATTTACGTCTTCAATATTTGAAGATGCAAATCCCCTCAGTATCCCCGAAATTGAATATTTATCACAATTATCCTTTATTACATATTACATTCACAAAATTATTACATTTACCACAACATTTTCATCAATCTCAACTCAACACTCGCCTCAGTACCTCCCACTATTTGCAAAAACATGAAACACAGAAGATTTACAACCATTTCCACACACGGAGATTCTGAAAACTATGGTTTTCAAATCATTCTGCTGATGATTCATATACCCTGTGAGATTATTTGAAGCGGGGTTACAATCTAACCTTCATTATTAATGTGAAATTTCCACTTGGTTATCACCAACACCTAAGAGAAAGATTCCTTTGCCATATATATATATATATATATATATATATATATATATATATATATATATATATATATATATATATATATATATATATATATATATTAAAGTTCACATCTCACGGGCATTGCCCTATTCGAGGAGAGGAACTTTCTAGGTAGTATATACCTAGGATCCCGAAGTGGGATGGGATCGAACCGGCGCCCTCAAGCACGTGAGTCAATCACCCTACCGTTCGAGCCACGGTAGACGGCAATATATATATATATATATATATATATATATATATATATATATATATATATATATATATATATATATATATATATATATATATATATATATATATATATATATATATATATATATATATATATATATATATATATATATATATATATATAAATTCCGTGTGGCTTTCCCACGTTTGTAAAATATTCGTAAAATTTTAATTAGAAACTTACATACCCAATTAATATGTAAATTACGGTAATATTAATGTATAAATATCAATA
>SEYY01020909.1:115000-125000 GCA_009176605.1 Armadillidium nasatum | reverse complement strand
ACTTACATTTCAGCAGCTTCTATTTTACTCTTTGTCTCGTATTCGGAACTTAACATTCCGAACCATATAACAATATCGATCTTAGAATGGTTGTGTATATTGTTACCTTTACTTCTACAGATACTTTTCTCTGTATCATCAGCTGGTACAACATCCTCACGTTCCTTTAGTATTCTCTCTCTCTCTCTCTCTCTCTCTCTCTCTCTCTCTCTCTCTCTCTCTCTCTCTCTCTCTCTCACACACACACACACACACACACACACACACACACACACACACACAACTCCACCTCCATCCGGCCTTTTTCATCAAATATCACCCCTATAGATATTTTATATTACTGACCAGCTTTACCTGAACGTCCTCCATCTATATCTCTGCGTTCTCTCTCTGTCTCGATATCACCGTTATCTCTGTCTTTTCTCTATTTATCTTCATTCACCATTTTCTCACAATATCCGTCCAAATATTCATTGCGTCTTGTAATTCGTGTCGTTTCCTTGTCACCACGGCTGCATAGTCCGCGTTACACACAAAAGTATAGTATAGTATATATATATATATATATATATATATATATATATATATATATATATATATATATATATATATATATATATATATATATATATATATATATATATATATATATATATATATATATATGAACCTCATAAAAAGTAATTTGGAACTAATTTTAATAACTTTATTTTTTATTTTTTTATTTATTTATTTATTTATTTATTTTTTGGTGCGCGTGTGTGTGTGTGTATTGGAATTTCCATACACTAGTTATTTATAGAGTTTTTGCTTGCTTATGTCATTGCGTCGTCATTTTAGTAGCCATTGTTCTAATATTAAATATTCTTTTGCAAACTATTTACCAAGAGTGTAATATTTTTTTTTTATTCTCCCTAGATGACACAACGGGAACTCCCGATTGTGATGACTACGCCTGGAGGTCAGAGACCAGTAGGCTTCTAAAAGCTGTAGATGAGGAGTCTTTCGATACCCTCGAAGCGCTTCTTGAAAAAGGAGCCCCAGTCAATGCTCATGGCGGGGCATTTCACGAAACTCCTTTACATAAAGCTGCCCAACAAGGATGGGCAGAAGGTTTGCAGTTTCTTCTTAGTCACGGGGCAACTGTTCAAGCCACAAATCAATTTGGTCAAACTCCTCTGCACTATGCTGCTGCATCGAAGTCGTGCGATTGTATAAAGAGCCTCTTGGAATCTGGGTGTCATGCTACCCTTGACCACAGAGACATGAGGGGTCATACTCCTTTACATGATGCTGCAGCAGCTGGCTTTCCAGAAGGCGTATCTTTACTTTTGAAATGCGGAGCAAACGTAGATGTAAAGGATAAGAACGAAGAAACACCATTATATAAAGCTGCTAAAGCTAGATGCGTCGGTTCTATGCTCTATCTTTTAAACAGAGGCGCAGACATGAGTGCTCGTGATAAAGCTGGAGAATCAGTTCTTAGTTATGTTCTCCGTCATTTACCTGCAGGTATGGATGCTCTCCTCGACCACTGCCTCACTCCAAATGCAGATAAACTAACATCTAAAAAACTTGAAGTTTCGTTTAATTTTGTACCCCTGGCAGGAAACACAGAAATGACGCAAATGAAAATATTAAGTGACGCTGTTGATTTAGGCCATCCAAAAATTTTATTACATCCAGTGTGCGAGGCTTTTCTTTTGCTGAAATGGCAAAATGTACGAAAATTATTTTTTATAGAAGTAATATTTTATTTTTTCCACGCGATTTTAGCGACTATTTTAATTTTAGACAAATTTGTGTGGCAAGGAGTTAAAGGAACACTTCCATGCATTCCAGCCGAGGCTTTTCACGTGTTAAAAATTATTTTGCTACTTCAGGCGGTTATTATTTTATTGAAACAATTATTAACTATAATTCAAGGTGTAAGAACATGGATATTTTCATTATGGCATGTGTTAAATGGTGTTATACCTGTACTAGTGTTAATAGTGGTCCCAGGTGGTAGCACTCTTTGGCAACATCATTTTGCTACCGTAACTGTACTGTTAATATGGGTACAATGTATGCTTCATATCGGTCGGTTTCCAGGTTGTGGTATTTACGTTGCCATGTTTACTAGAGTTGCCAAAGTTTTTGTGAGAATATTTTTAATTTTCTTTTGTTTGTTGCTAGCATTTTCTTTAGCATTTTACGTAGCGAAATTTGGCAACCAATACGATACACAAACGGCTCAACAAAACTCATCGTCAAGTAATAATACCGGAGATGATGCAATAATTTTAGGTAACCAGTCCGAAACCCTATCGACTCAGCAAAATTCAACATCAAGAAATAAAACAGGACACCATTTAATGACTCTAAAAGATAAAGTTTATTCCGACCCAGGTTTGACATTTATCAAAACTTTAACCATGATGATTGGAGAACTTGACTTCAATTCTGATTATGTTGATCAGATGGCATTCCTGCCTGGAACTTCTCATATTATATATGTCGCTTTCGTTATTCTTGTTTCTATTATTTTATCAAATCTACTCGTCGCTTTGGCTGTCAATGATGTTCAGGTAATCATTATTATTGTTATTGTTATTGTTATTATTATTATTATTATTATTATTATTATTATTATTATTATTATTATTAGTTATTGATATTGTTACTTATTATTATTATTGTTATTGTTATTGTTAGTTATTATTATTATTATTATTATTATTATTATTATTATTATTATTATTATTATTATTATTATTATTATTATTATTATTATTATTATTATTATTTTTGTTTTAAATAAATTTGACAATACTGCTAGCTGATTAGCATTACTATCTTGATCATTACATCACATTACTATTACATATTATTTGGACTAATACTATTACACTACATTACTATTACTTACAAGCTGGATTGTGCCAGAAAACAAAAGTTATTTTTTTATGAAAAATAATTAATATTATTGTAAATTTATTTCCAGTTGTAGAGTATATCAATTAATTATTTACATATAAAAATAGTTTGTGTTTTTTTTTTAAATAATGTACATGTGTTCTTAATATTTATGTAAATTTATATTCTAATGATAAAAAAAAAAAAAAAAATGTATATATATATATATATATATATATATATATATATATATATATATATATTATATATATATATATATATATATATATATATATATATATATATATATTATATATATATATATATATATATATATTGTTTCGGTAAATGAGGTATAATTTTATTTTTTATATTTTTTATTGAAACTATTAAATTATATTTCATGCTGACTTAGAGGTTTCTTTAATCCAGGAAAAAGGTAAGTTATAATTATTATAATTATAATAATAAATAATAATATAATTTTAACTATAATCATAAGTATAATTATATCAGTATGAAATTTTAAATAGCAAATTTTTATTTATTTTGTGAAAATATATATATATTTATATAACTGCTCGGGGATTCGAGCCTGGGCCCAAAAGATGGAAGTCCATGGTGCTAACCACTACACTACCGATGGTTCAAAAGGAAATCACTCGTAACTTCTACTGACTTACCGTCTAGTGAAAAGCTCTCGAAGACCTCCCTGACCACAACTTGGGCGTAGGGTTAGCTTGGCCAAGGCTCTTATCCTGAAACCGCAGTACATTTGTTATTATTTTAATAGCCACTATTATAAACCATGGAATCAATTTGTATAATTTATATAACTGCTCGGGGATTCGAACCTGGGCCCAATAATATAAATTATACAAATTGATTCCATGGTTTATAATAGTGGCTATTAAAATAATAACAAATGTACTGCGGTTTCAGGATAAGAGCCTTGGCCAAGCTAACCCTACGCCCAAGTTGTGGTCGGGGAGGTCTTCGAGAGCTTTTCACTAGACGGTAAGTTAGTAGAAGTTCCGAATGACTTCCTTATGAACCATCGGTGGTGTTGCGGTTAGCACCATGGACTTCCATCTTTTGGCCCAGGTTCGAATCCCCGAGCAGTTATATAAATTATACAAATTGATTCCACGGTTTATAATAGTGGCTATTAATAATAATATATATATATATATATATATAATATATATATATATATATATATATATATATATATATATATATATAATATATATATATATATAATATAATTTAATACATATTATTTTTATATCTAAATTTATATATTAATTGTAATTATAGAAAAATTATATATTACTTAACTTTCAAATTATATAAATTATATATAAGGGTATCAATAAAATTTCAAAATATTATTACAATAGGATTATTATATTAATTATATTAAAAAAAAAAAAAAAAAAAAAAAAAAAAAAAAAAAAATAATATATATATATATATATATAAATATATATATATATATATATATATATATATATATATATATATATATATATATATATATATATATATATATATATATATATAATATATATATATAATTAAATATGATAATGCTTAGATTTATTTACTTTCACAATTTAAATGCATATATTAGCATTATTTTAAGGCAGTTTTTTATTTAAAGAATGCTACACGCTCTGTCATTATAATAATGGTAGATGTGACATCACCATCATGACATCCTCTAACAACATAAATACGGTATGCAAGCACATAATTATGTCAGACTGTGACATCATTATCAGATATCCTCTAACAACATAATCATTGTACGCAAATGCATAATTATGGCCGACAATGACATCATTATCAGATATCCTCTAACAACATGATCACTGTATGCAAACGCATAATTATAACAGACTGTGACATCATTATCAGACATCCTCAAACAACATAATCAAAAAATTATATTCGTCACAGATTGTGAAATTATAATCATGACATCATTTTACATCACTTTATCATGGCATGCAGAAATTTCAAATCATGAGAGACTGCGACAATATAATCATGACATAATCTTAACAACATAATCATAGCATTTTGAGAATTCATTGTGACAATCAGGATATCTTCTTGTATTATAATCATGGCAAGTTAGTATAATTATAATATCTCTGGAATTATAATCCTGATATGATGAGACATAATCGTGGCACACTATAACCTCACTTATGGCATACAGTAACGTAGTAATTGTGACATGCCCTGACAACATAATCATGACCTACTGAGGCATTTTATCCTTGGCACACTCTTACGCCATAATCATAACACATCCTAAGATTACATTCAGAGCATGCTGAGACATTTTAATCATGTCATGCTCTTACATCATAATTATGATACCCTCTGACATCATATTAACGACATTATAATATTGTAATCAGAGTCAGCATTGACATAATCTCAGCAGGGTATGGCATCGTGACCAGGGTCGTCTCTGGTATGATAGGTAAAGCGTCTTTTAATATAATCATATTGCTCTCACATTGTAATCTAGATATGATTTGACATCATAATTAGGGTATTTTCTGGCATCATAATGATGTCAGAGTCTACTATAATTATGTCAAAGCATAATCATAGTAAATATTGACATCATAATTATAGTATACTATGACATCAAAATCATGCCATATCCTTAGATTTCAGAGAATATTATAATTTTGTCAAAGCATAATTATAATAAACACCAATGTAATAATTTTAGCATATTCTTGTATCATAATCATGTCATATTTTCAGATTGCTATTTTCACACACTACTCCCTAAAAATTAGATGTTATATAAAGACCTTCGTGATAAATTTTGTTCTTAAATTAGTGAATATTTAAATTTGCTTTGCAATTTTGATATTATTCTATTTTTGATAGTAATATGAATGAAGGCTTAACTTTAATATCTATTATCAATGCACAAACTTATATTGTAGCATTCGAAATTTAAACGAAAATGTAATTTTTTTTTTTTTTTTTTTACAGATCACAACCATTCATGGGCAGAGCCCTTTTCGAGGAGGGGGCATATACAACTAAAAATGAAAAAGAAAACACAACCAGACCCGAACCTAACGCACATCCCTCAGGTGGGCACAGATGGAAGCCTTGAAGAGAGGAAGATTAAATACAAGAGGAAAAAAAGATGATGGTAGAGAGTTCCACAGAACAGAGGTGGCTGGAAATAAATAAAAATGTGCTCAAAATATCATAAAAAAATTAGCAATTATTGCGTAAATTCATACTCGAAGATTATTGAGAATGAAAGATTTGATTCAATCTTTCTAAAATATTAAATAATTTTATCAATTATTGAAGTTTGTATGAAATTGATAATGTCTCTAAGCTTAGGAAAGAAAGTTGAATTTATAAAAATTTTTATTACATTCCCCTCCACCCCACCCTCCTAGGGGTGGAAAAAAATCTTCTTTATACGTTCAAAATTTATATTTTTTTTATTTATTTTATATGTTCAAAATTTATAAAAAAAAAATTTTGTTTTGTTTTCTTTCGTCTTTTCTCTCTTTTTCCCCCAGATATGTTCAAAAAAATTTTTAAAAATTTATTTTCTTTATAGGGTTTGAGAAATTCTGCTCATTTGGAGAGACTCATTAAACAAATGGAACTCGTTTTCCAAATGGAGAGAACCTTCTGCAGCGTCATGGCCTTTGCTCTCATTCTCAATTTCTCATGGTAAGAATATTATTTAATTTCACTTATGTTAGTGTTTTATTTAGTTAACGATGAAAGGGGTTTTAAAATAAATAAATATTATAGTTTTGAAAGGAGACATTCTACACTAGGAGGAAATATTACTCGATGATCTTGGATAAAACATTAAATTCATGCTATTGATAGTTCATTAGTAGCTTTAGACCATACTGCTATAGTTTTAAATGAGTCAATCCATACCAGAAGGATAGATTGATCGATGTCTCTGTCAGAGCAATAAATTAATGCTATAGAACACTAGCATGAGTTTCGTATCTGTAGATCATACTGCTATTGTTTTAAATTGAGACATTCCATACGAGAAGGATTGATTAATCAACGTCTCTGTCAGAACATTACATTAATGCTATAGAACACAAGCATAAGTGTTCCTATCTTTACACCATACTGCCATAGTTTTAAATGAGACAATCCATACCAACAGAGATTCCTTGATGTTCTAGGTATGAACATTAAATTTATGCTATAGAACATTAGCAAGAATGTTCATTAATATCTTTTGATAATACTACTAGTGTAGGAGAAGGATAGTTTCAGGTGTTACTTGAGAGCAGCATCAACGCATTAACACATTGCAGACATATCTTTTTCTTTCTTTCTTTTTTTTGAGTATCTTAAGCAGGGCTGCGGATATATGGAGTAGTGGATCCTCTAGGTTTTGGGAAGAGCCATGGCAGAAACAAAAAATATTTTTGAATAAAACCAGAACCAGAGGAAGTCTAATAACCACTATCAATTTATTCATTTATTTATTTATTTATTTATTTATTAATTGCCAGTGAAAATGAAAGGCTCCAGGGTCGAAAAATTTTAATGCAGGGTTGAATGGGGTTATTTATTATTATTATTATAATTATTATTATTATTATTATTATTATTATTATTATTATTATTATTATTATTATTATTATTATTATTATTATTATTATTATATTATTATTATTATTATTATTATTATTATTATTATTATTATTATTATTATTATTATTATTTTTCAGGTTATATTGCAAAATAAAACAATTTGTTCATGATTTTTCAAGCACCAAAGTGTTCGTTCAACCCTTCCATCCTCAAAAGGTATTTCTTAAATATTTTAATTTAATTTAAATTTAATTTATTAATTAATTAAATATTTTTCTTTAATTTATTTAATTCACATTTAAATTTTTATATGTATACTTCAATATATAGACCTGAATAAAGAATAGTTGTCCCGAAGGTATTTATTCATTTCAGATTAGGTAATTTTACCCTTAAAGGGGGCACTACCCCCCTGTTAAGCATAGGTCAGGTTAGGTTGCGTATTTTGTTCTAGTTTCACTAATGGAGAAAAATAAGCCCTATAGGTCTGGTTAGGTTAGGCAAGGCCAAACATTGGATTTTATTTTACCCTTTTAGGGGGCGCTACCCCCTGTTATACCAAAGTATGGGATATAATAAGTAATAAAACGAAGATCAGTTTTGTCTGTTGTAAATTATGATGTTGGTTGCTAATTCCCAAATTCAAATAGACGAAGAAGCGAGGTAATGACGTCATTCTAATTTCGACGTTTCTTTAAATCAATTGACCAATCACTGACTGAAATTGCTTGAAATGACGTCATCATTATCGAAACTCACAAAGTACCTTTATCCAGACTTTTATAGCATTGAATTTCATTATGTGATAAATTTATACTTTGGTTATGCATAGTTAAGATTAAAGTTACGTATAGGATTATTTTTTTTCTAAAGAACCTAACAGGTCTAGGTCTGGTTAGGTTAGGTTAGGTTAAATGAGACAGATACGATTACTTTTTATTGTGATTAAATAAATAAAAAAGTAAAATGGTGGAAAATTAAATAATAACTGATTTAAATAAATTTAATTGGTAAGTAAAAAAATAATTGAATAAATAAATAAAATATATTTTTATTCTTCAGAAATAACGTGATTAAATCAGTCTGAAAACAATAACAAATACTTAGCATTCTTATTATTATTATTATTATTATTATTATTATTATTATTATTATTATTATTATTATTATTATTATTATTATTATTATTATTATTATTGTTATAGTTTAGTAAATTTTTAAAAAATATTCTAAAATTTTATTTCCAAAACTTTTTATTTTGTAATATTTCATTTTTTTAAAACCCTATTTCAGGGTTCCAAACTAATTATGATTCAAGGGAACTTCGCAAAAGAAATGAACCTTCGTCAAAGCCACGTAGCAAACGTCATGGAGTGCCTCAGACTTCGGGAGGAAGAAAATCCGTCTTCGATGCGGAAACGTTCCGTCCGGAAGAGTCGCCAAGTAAGAAGCGAGTATTCAGGTTTTTCTAACCCAGACGAAGAATTAAAAGACGTATTAAAAGAGGTTGAAAGAAACTTGATGGAATCGTTCATGGAGAAAATGGAAGAAGTCTCAACAACCGTTGCTACACTCGCCAGTAGATTGCAAACGCTGGAATATATAGTTCAGAATAAATCAGGCAGCGATTCCGACAGCGGTGGATTTTCTCCTCCAGTAATTCCTGAACATCAACAACAATCCTTACGTCGTAAAACATTTCAGTTCCAAAATCATAGTCCTCATTCCTCTTCTCTTCGTAACATGCCTGTAAGACCTGTTAGAAATCATACTACAATGAGAAATTTGGTAAGACGTTCCCAGCAGCATTCTACACCGCCGATAAGTTCCTTGTTGCAAGAGAACAATAATAATAATAACAATAACAATAACCGACAGGAGAATTCATCCAATCAAATAGAAATGGTCTCTCAGAGATCGACTTCATTACCATCTAATCATGTAGAAGTTAAAGTAGAAGAAACTCCTTCGGATAAAGCAACCTGACGGAGAGATAATGCTTGTAAATAAGTCAAAACTTTCAATATAAACCAGAAACAATATTTATTTGTAAAAACTTTATAGTCACAGAATCTCATAACAAAATCTCAGCTCTGATTGGTGGTTGTGCAATCCTCTGACCTGATCTCTGACCTTCTGACTTTTTTCACCAAAAGCTGACATTAAGAAGTTAATGTGCGAGTTTAATTAGCCATAGATACAGTAACCGATGCTCAGTTGATATTTTTGTAGTTTAAAAAATAAATGTGTGTGTGTGTGTGTGTGTGTGTGTGTGTGTGTGTGTGTGTGTGTGTGTGATTATTTTGATATTACCTATGGTGGAAAATTTTCAGAGGTCTTCAGAAACCCCCCTACCCCTACATTTGGCTAAAAATAAATGTAAGTCAAAGAAAATGAAGGAAAATTAGAGGAAGGAAGAGTTACCCAAACTTTATAAGAGAATGAGCATAGCGTTCAAAGACAT
>SEYY01020909.1:67500-75000 GCA_009176605.1 Armadillidium nasatum | reverse complement strand
TTGAAATTTGAAATTTGAAATTATTAGTGTTGTGGTAGTAATAGTATACTTATCCTATAATAAAATTTTTTTTTTATTTTTAATACCATGATGATACCCAAGGTTAAGGAATCAAGATTGATGTTATTCATTTCCAAGACAGTCATTTATTAATAGTAATAACAAAAGTGATGTTTTTAAGTATTTATGGGCATAAAATTAAAATAAATTGAAATTGAAATGAAATTAAAGAAGTTCACGAAAAAAAATTCTTCCTCCGCAAATTAATTTTTTAATTTTTAATTTTTTTTGAAATTTCTGAAAATTCGAACACTTTTGGGTGGAGTTTCATACAAAAACTGTCGCTAAGTGTACGGCGGGTCTAAATTTAGAACCAAATTTACAACTTTGATTTAAAACTAACGCCCAATGTTTTGGTGCCTAAATTACAGGCAACGACCAATTGATGAAAGATTTTTAAAGTAATTTTAGTTATGAAAATTATAGTTTTATCTTTTTATATATATATTTAAAAATTTTATCTTATATTTATTTTTAAATAAAAGAGGCGGAGGGGAGGGGGAAAGGTTGTTTGTTTGTTTGTTTGTTTGTTTGTTTGTTGTTTGTTCGTTTGTTTGTACACTTGTTTGTTTTACTCTTGGCTAACAGATTGACAGGTATAGAACTCGGTCGCGAAAAAGTTGAATCCTAATAAAAGTATGGGGAACTATCTAGTTTAGGGGAGAGAGAGAGAGAGAGAGAGAGAGAGAGAGAGAGAGAGAGAGAGATAGAGAGAGAGAGAGAGAGAGATCGGTGGACGTGAAAGGTCACAAAATGTTACATTGTGGCACTTGATAAGTAGATAATTCAACTGTCGATTGACGTAATATATATATATATAATATATATATTATATATATATATATATATATATATATATATATATATATATATATATATATATATATATATATATATATATATATATATATATATATATATATATAGGATGTAGATTAGGAGGGATTTGAGGGGTCAGAATCATCCCGAATCCTTTTGTTATGGACTTTGTGTACTCCCCCCATGAGGGTGGTTCCTTTATGAAGTGCGTAAATAGTTTAAATTACTACACACCCCTTCCCATTCTCCCCCAGATAAATTATCCCCCTCATTCTCCGCAGATTTAACAAACCTCCCCACCCAAATTATTTTTGACTTCCATTTATATATTTATATATATATATATATATATATATATATATATATATTATATATATATATATATATATATATAATATATATATATATATATATATATATATATATATATATATATATATATATATATATATATATATATAATATATATATATATATATATATATATATATATATATATATATAATATATATATTATTTAATTAATTAATTATATAAATTGGGAAAAAATATTGGATTTTGCAGATTAAAAATTTTTAATTATCAGTCTATAAATTATTATTATTATTATTATTTATTAATTATTTATTTCATATACTCTGTTTTAACAATCAAAAATATTAATAATAATATACTACTACTACTAAAAAAAAAAAAAAAAATAAAACAATAATAATAATAATAATAATAATAATAATAATAATAATAATAATAATAATAATAATCAACAGGAAATGAGCTAATTCTGTGTTGTGTATTATTTTCTGTGTATGTTAATGTGTCAGTTTTGTTTCATAGCATTAAAATACTTACATGTAAGTATAATATATTGGAATATTATGTAAACATTCAGCGTATATATATATATATATATATATATATATATATATATATATATATATATATATATATATATATATATATATATATATATATATATATATATATATATATATATATATATATATATATGCCAGACTTCGGATTAAACCAGCCACATATCTTAAAAACTACTGAACCTACATAAAAAAGAATTACATTTTTAGAATCCTTGTCGAATTTCAGGTAGGAAAAATTGGGAAATAAAAAAAAAATTCTTATAATAATAAAGTTTACATAAGTAAAGTTTACTCATTTTTATCTGTGGAGAGCATCGTACGCCTGGCAAGGTACGTTTTTTTTCAATTTTCTCGAAATTGGAAAAAATGGAAAATATCCCCAAATCGTCTACAGAAAAAGTAGTCTACAGTATCATCATCACTCACGGGTCGGGGGTACGGGGGGCAGAGCCCCCCTGTAGACATATGATCGTCATAACACCAAATATTAAGTTTGTTACGTAATCAGTTGTCGTACAAAACCATTTTTTATTTTTTTTTTTTTTTTTTTTATTTATTTATTTGCAAATATTTTACACTTTTCCTAACTAAAATTCGACAAGGATTCTAAAAATGTAATTCTTTTTTACGTACGTTGAGTAGTTTTTAAGATATGTGGCTGGTTTAAACCGAAGTCTGACCTATATATATATATATATTATATATATATATATATATATATATATATATATATATATATATATATATATTATATATATATATATAATATATTATATATATATATATGTGTGTGTGTGTGTGTGTTTTTGCGTGCTTGTGTGTGTGTGTGTGTGTTTGTATGTGATAAAATATTTTTTATTTCATTTCAATAACAATTATATTGTAATTATTTAAAGCTTTAATGCATTTTCAATTGCGCTATTTAAAACGTAATTATCCTTTATATTAAGAGAGAGAGAGAGAGAGAGAGAGAGAGAGAGAGAGAGAGAGAGAGAGAGAGAGAGAGAGAGAGAGAGAGAGAGAGAGAGAGAGAGAGAGAGAGAGAAGAGAGAGAGAGAGAGAGAGAGAGAGAGAGAGAGAGAGAGAGAGAGAGAGAGAGAGAGAGAGAGAGAGAGAGAGAGAGAAGTATCTATATAATGTATCCTTGAGTTATTACATTTAAAAATGTAATGTATTTATATCCAGTAATGAATAATATCTAGAACTGTTTGAACGTCTTAATTATATGAACTGTAGTGAAGAGTTATAGAGTTCATTGGCATTCCCAATGATGTAAAGAAAAATGCATCTACACCTCATTAATGTCGCAACTATCATATATATCAGATTTAGAACTCTTCAGTGTCGTAAAGAGATATCGATATGCACATCTAGGAGCTCTAGAGAAGTACGAAGTATATTTTGGGGTCTTTGACTACGTAAGTAGTATAGGGATCACTTTCGGCCGGTGCCAGATTCGAAAAATCTGGCAACCTGTCCCTAACGGTCTTTTCTGCATTTGCGTGCAATCCTGCATTCTCAGGGACCTTCCTGACATTTTCTTTGTCGGTTCACGGACCCACGGACCCCCAGACCCCCTCAAAATATCAACTGAATATCTTCCTCCAGTATCTTCCTCCACTGAATATCTTCCTCTATCGAGTTCATCAATGAAACTCCGAACACTTACTTTGAGGTTGACCCAGAATGCTGATATATTGGACCTCTTTTCAGAGGGGTTGTTCCCAGAAATGCCTCCCCTTTGAAGTTATTATTTACATCATCGGTTTGCTAGACCTGCCTTGTGAAATTTCTCCTTTATTCGAGCTTAGGACTGATATAGAATGTTAAATGTTATTTCATAAGGCATAAGTTATGAGTGTCTCAGTCAAATGATTTATTTCCTCTTATTTTTGTCCTTTATTAGGTCATGTCATCTTATAATGTCATCTTTTAAACAAGAGTTGCAGAAAAACTCTTAATTTTATTTATATATATATATATATATATATATATATTATATATATATATATATATATATATATATATATATATAATATATATATATATATATATATATATATATTACTCTGGTTCCAGCTCCAACCAACCTTTTTATTTTGTTTTTTTTTTTTTTTTTTTATTTTTTTTATTTACTTTTTTTTTAATTTTTTTTTAAAATTTTTTATTATTATTTTTTTTTTTTTGGCTCAGACTTCGGATGCCATTTCTGGTTCCACGACCTTGGTCTATTCCAGTTCATTTCTGAAACGCGTTTCCCTTTTGAGTAAGATGCTAAGCTGTATAGTCTTCCTTCTCGAAGTAACGCCCCCCTCCTCCCCCAAATATATATATATATATATATATATATATATATATATATATAATATATATATATATATATATATATATATATATATATATATATATATATATATATATATATATATATAATTATTTATAATTTGAATTCGAGGCAAAAGTTTGAGCGAAAAGTTCAGCTTTACAAGATAAGATACTAAAGGAGGGAAAGAGGAAGAAGTAAAGTTAGAGTTAACATTTTTTGCAAAATGTCAGAAAGGGCGTGAAGAAGAGGAACCAGAAAGATTACATTTTTCTACTGAGAGAAAGAATTTATTTTGTTGCGGAGGATAGATTTTGCACGATTCCGGGATGAAGTATAAATGACGTGAGTTTTTGAAGTTTGAAGACGACGGTAGTCTCTGAAGGCACCATCCCTGCTGCGAATAGTACGAGAACAAGCAGAGTTAAACCAAGGTTTTTTCAGGGTTAGTAGAAGGGAAATAATATGGAATGTACGCCTCCATGCCAGACAGAATCACCTCGGTAATTCTCTCTGCGCACTCTGAGGGACCTCTCCCACGGAAGCAACAATCATTCCATAGGAAATGTAAATACGACCGCAAGTCCAACCTGCCGTAGATTTTGTAAAATGGAAGAGGACACAGAGATAAGAAGGTGATCGGAGAGAAACTCAGAGGAGGAAAGAGTTTAATAGTATAAGGAGAAGGATTAGAAGTTAGAAAAAGGTCTAGAATGTTGGATTCATCTAAAAGACGATCAGGAATACAAATAGGGAGCTGCACCAACTGTTCAAGGTCTTTTTGGATTGGGAAATAAAATGTACGTTCATTGGTTTTATCAATATAGCTAGAAGAAAGTCATTGTCGGTGATGAACATTGAATCACGTAATATGATGATTTCCAAGAAAAGAGAAGAAGAGATAATGCGCTCTGTTTTGGAGTTTAGATAGTGGAAGAATTTAGGATATAGTCAGTAGAAATAGGAGATAAATAAACAGAACAAATGAATTTAGTCGTAGAGTGGCAAGAGAACTTAAGCCACAAGGTGGAAAATTCTAAAGACTTCAAATTAGAGACAAGAGAACAAGTGACCGCCTTTGGCTGAAAATGTAGGACAAAGACAATATGAGGAAAAAGAGTAGGGTTTACTGTCAGAACGCTCAAACACCTGAGTTGTTTCGGTCAAGAAAAAAGAGGTGAGGTCTAGGAGAAGAGATTTGATGTTCAGCAAAATGGAAATTAGATTGAAGACTGCGAATGTTGCAGAAATTAATGAAAAAATGTAGACATTGCATCTGGGCAAACCGGTTGCAAAGTCCTAGTGGCACCAACCTCTTCACGGGAGGCCACCAACTCTCAAGTGGAGATGGGGGATGGGATAGATGAGGGCTGTTATTGTAAGCCACCCCTCGGGTCCTCTCTAAGGCTATTGTTGTGGACGCCATAATCATTATAATAATTATTATTATTATTATTATTATTATTATTATTATTATTATTATTTTTAAAAAAAAACATGTGTGTCTGTAATAGAATGTAGAGATGAGCGCGAAAGGGTGCGTACCATTGGGTACTGGAGTGAGATGGGATGTACCCTTAATACCCCATCATATATACCCATTGGGGTAACCTCATCGCATTGGGAGCGCTACTTCTCTCTCGTTCTATATATATCGTATATAATATATATATATATATATATATATATATATATATATATATATATATATATATATATATATATATATATATATATATATATATATATATATATATATATATATATATATATATATATATATATTCTAATGTGAATATTTTGAAGCTAAGGTAGTTTTTTCATCCTCTATTTTATGACCAATATTGTTCAATATACAATAACTAAATTAATATTTTTACTATCTAAAATTATCGTCTTTAGAAAATAGCGTAGCGGAAAATTTAACAGAAAAAAAAATATTGCTTAAAGCGCAACATTTAGTACAGTCCGAACAAAAAAAAAAAAAAAAAAAAAAAAAAATGTATATATATAAAAAAGGTTGTTGCCAATTGTTGCTAACTTACCAATAACTTTCACAAATTTTTTTTTTTTTAGCAGCTTTGTATCGTAGCTATAAATCTTTTTTTAAACCTTTTATTTGAGGTAAATGAAAAAAATGTAATTTTAATTAAAAATTTAATTTTAATTACATTTAATTTAAAATGTAATGTAAATTACATATATTAGATTCTTAAGTATAAAATTACGAAATATTCATATATATATATATTTATTACATGTAAATGTTAATTGTTTGCAAAATATTATAATTAAATTACAATTATATTTATAATTCTACCGAAATTTAAAATTACATTGAGATTTGTAATTATATATATTGGTTCTTTTTTGTTATTGGGACCCCTAGACAACAACTACATGAAGAACATCACTTTTATGTGTGTGTGTGTGTGTGTGTGTGTGTGTGTGTGTGTGTGTGTGTGTGTGTGTGTGTGTCGTATGAAGGTGAGTTGTTCAGTGTCTTACCACTTCTCCTTCTTTGTGTTAATGAGCGACTCTTGGATCAAGATTTGCATTGTTTTATTGTTATTATTATTACTATTATAATTCCATGGAGGGACAATAAAAGAGTGGGGAATATAAAGTAGATGGTGGGGGAGGGGAGAAGGTTGGGGATTTATGAAGACTCGTAAAACGAGAGAGAGAGAGAGAGAGAGAGAGAGAGAGAGAGAGAGAGAGAGAGAGAGAGAGAGAGAGAGAGAGAGACCGAACGATTATTATGCATTTTGTACATTAATTTACATTGTTTTAATGGTCTTCTGATATATATATATATATATATATATATATATATATATATATATATATATATATATATATATATATATATATATATATATATATATATATATATATATATTATATAGAAAGAGAGAGAGAGAGAGAGAGAGTATGCAACAATTCGACTGGAGATACTGGAGAAAGCTAGTGAGGTCGATACAGTTGATATGGCGAAAAGCCCTATTCTTCACCTCTTTAGGGAGAGCTGTGTGAGTGGAACCACCCCAGATGTATGAGAAATACTTTATACAAGCGCTAACAACACCTCCATAAAGAACAAGCAATTGAGGTGAAGAAATTCGAATAGTACCTAAGTATACTCAATCTCTTAGAGGTTTGTTTAGAAAGAAAAGTAATGGAATGGTTCCAAGAAATATCACGAGAAATGGAGGATCTGAGTTTTTGAGGCATTGAAAACGAATTTTTTTTTTTTTTTTTTTTTGTTAGCTGTTTTTTCGGCCCCAGTTAGAAATTCTAGAATATATATATATACCATATATATATATATATATATATATATATATATATATATATATATATATATATATATATATATATATATATATATATATATATATATATATATATATATATATA
>SEYY01020909.1:47500-50000 GCA_009176605.1 Armadillidium nasatum | reverse complement strand
AAATGCAGGAATTAATATGTATATATATATATATATATATATATATATATATATATATATATATATATATATATATATATATATATATATATATATATATATATATATATATATATATATATATATATATATATATATATATTATATTCATGTACTACTACTTACTTTAAATATCTGTAGTTTTGTTAAATTTTATTTTGGCTCAAAATAGACTCTCTTACCATATATTTATACACCCATGCATTCACTTTAATCGGATATGAAAGCGTACATCCGTATAACGCTGATAAAGCACCACGCAACCGGATATCCGTTTAGCCTGGTTTTAGTTAGCTATGTTTTTTTTATTTATATATATATATATATAATATATATATTTTTTTTTTCTTTTATGCGTTTTTGTATATATAGAAGATGACAGGTATGGCACGCTGTTAAGATTTAATTACACGTTTCGTAAGCCTTACTAGTGGGCACGTGTGTGTGTGTGTGTGTCATATATATATATATATATATATATATATATATATATATATATATAATATATATATATATATATATATATAATATATATATATATATATATATATATATATATATATATATATATATATATATATATATATATATATATATATATTCGGATATTATTATTTTGAACACAATTTATTATCAAGTTTTATGTTGTTCGTACACACACATATATACACATATTCTCACACATGTGCACACATACTTCCACACTCACACACACTCTCACATACATCAAACTGTAATTAAATTCTTCTTGACTTCAAAACAAAGTTTATAAATAATTAGCACTATAGCTAATACATTTATGTTCTTCATCAGTAATTAATATTATATATATATATATATATATATATATATATATATATATATATATATATATATATATATATATATATATATATATATATTATATATATATATATATATATATAAGCTGTTTATTGGGACATGTCGGTCTTTAATTTGAATCTGAGTTTTTTCATTTTCTTAACCTCTTGTAATTTATAGGCCGTCAGCCTTTTTCCCACCGGTTCATATATAATATTATATATATATATATATATATATATATATATATATATATATATATATATATATATATATATATATATATATATATATATATATATATATATATATATATATATTAGTGATGGGACAATTAAAAAATTTTGATGATGGCAATAAAATTGGAAAGTATATTTTAAAATATTTTATAATTTTATTAAATTTAACAATTTTATAATAAGGATGAATTAAATTCAAATGTGGAATTACATGTAATTTTAATATATAACATTTTTTTTTTTACCACCACACACACGGGCAAAGCCCTATTCAAGTGTTTCCCACTCGTTCTCTGTGGAATTACATGTACAAAAAAAAAAAAAAAAAAAAAAAAAAAAAAAAAAAAAAAATTTTAATATATAACATTTTTTTTCACACCAAGATCAGGTCATTTCCAAGGGACTTCCGTAACATGGAGGGGGTTGTGCAGGCATGTCTTGATGCCTAACAGCGATTTCTCCCAACACTTGTTGTAATGTCAGCAAGATTCTCACACACCACACCAAGGTTTTCTCGTGGCAAATATTATTAACTTATGATTAGTACTTTGATATCTTTAAGCGCATATTTGGGGCCGAGAGCAAGTGGGATGCTCTGTAGTATCTTCAGAACATTGATTTTAAAAATTTTAATAAGTGAGTAAATGGGCAGAAAAGCAAAATTTTAGTACTTTAAGTTTAGAGGTCTTAAATTGTGATGCAGAAACGAATATTTTCTCCAATTTCTGTCTGGGGTAATTCGATTTCGTCTTGGAGATGATATTTCGCCCCTACTACTAAACAACCTTTCACTCTCAATAGAAGAAGGTGGAGCAGATAGATATTTATAAGCCAGTATATACAAATTAATCGGCAAAATAATCGATAGAAAATTGAAGATTACGATGATGATTGATAAAAAATATGCCGATTTTGACGATGACGATTAATCTTCCAATCACTATATATATATATATATATATATATATATATATATATATATATATATATATATATATATATATATATATATATATATATATATATATATATATATATAATATATTAAATAAAAAAAAAAAAAAAAAAAAAAAAAAAATAAAATAATAATAATAATAATAATAATAATAATAATAATAATAATAATATAAATAATAATAATAATAATAATAATAATAATAATAATAAAATAAATAAATTTTAAATTTTTACAATTATCTGTTATTATTATTATTATTATTATTATTATTATTATTATTATTATTACTACTACTACTATTACTTCTAAAACTATCATATTATTATTATTATTATTATTATTATTATTTTTTAATTACTAGAAGCGTAGAAAAAAAAACGATACTTTAACTTTTTCCTCTTGAACTTGCGTGTGTAGGTTTGAATGTTTGTATGTATGTGTG
>SEYY01020909.1:40000-42500 GCA_009176605.1 Armadillidium nasatum | reverse complement strand
GTAGCAATAATGTATGTCTTCGTCATCGTCACTAATTTTTAAAAAAAAAAAAAAAAACATTCGTGAATGTGATTATTATATTATTATTATTATTATTATTATTATTATTATTATTATATTATATTAGTAGTAGTAGTAGTAGTAGTAGTGATAGTAATGTATCTGTCTTCGTCATCGTTACTACTGCAGCTTTTTTGTATATGATTTGAAGAAAGCTTTTCTAATTTAAATTTCTTTGAAAGTTTATTTCTTTATTGCACTTTTTTTTTTTTTTATTAAATTAAAATGTTTTTTTTTAAATAAATAAATAAATTTCCATTCGTACATGTAAAATATCTCTTCATCATTTACTTAAATGTGTATAAATTTGCGCACATACTTGTGGTGGCCTAATTACTGTGGGCGTGGTCTTTAAAATAATCTGGGTATAGGGTGTTAATTTTTTTTTTTTTTTTTTTTTTTTTAATTTTTTTTTAAATTTTTTTTTTTTTTAACGAATTATAAAGGGTACGTTTATTCTCATTAGTTTCACTTTGGGCAGAATGGAGGTGCCCAGTCTATGATTAAGGGTAAATTTTTTTAAAAGGTGATCTTAATAACTTAATAACCAAGAATTTTTGTTTCATTTTTTCTTTTCAAATACTTGTTTTATAATAATAATAATAATAATAATAATAATAATAATAATAATAAAATTAATAATTATTATTATATTATTATTATTATTATTATTATTATTATTATTATTATTATTATTATTATTATTATTATTATTATTTTATTATTTTTTTATTATTTTTTTATTATATTATTATATTAATTTATTATTATTATTATTATTATTATTATTATTATTATTATTATTATTATTATTATTATTATTATTATTATTATTATTATTATTATTATTATTATTATTTATAACTTTATTAGTACCTAGATTATTTATGTATTTAAAAGTACAAAATTGTGCGTTTAAAATGTATCCTATAACCCTTTTTATAACAGGTTTTTAATTATTCAATATTACTTCACAGTTTTGTGGTGCTCAATTTTTGTGATAAGTGTGATATTTTCATTTAAGATCTTAATTGAATTGAAATTAACAATAAAAAATGGCAAGAATATTTTTTTTATCTGTAATTTATTTAATTGAAAATATTTAAAAAGAAATATTTGTATCATTTATTTATTTATTTTATTTATTTTTTAAATTGAAAAAGGTACATAGTTTTTTTTATTTATTGACTTTACATTAAAAATATATAACTTATTAATTAAAAGAGAAAACCTTTGCCACCCTGTTCTGAATATCATTATAAAGTTGTCAGATTGAATTTCACGGTCTGCATAACACGAAAATCTGGCAACCTTAGCAAGTTTCCACCCATTGTGTGTAAAATTGCTATTTGAAGCGAGGATATAACATGGAAAAGGTTATTTTTTTTTTTTTTTTGTTTGTTTAAAAAAAATAAAATAAAGAAAATATAGTGAAAAAAATATAAATATTTATAAAGGAAAAAAAAATGTTAAAAGAGTAGCTATATTGGTGAAAAAAACAATATAGGATTTTGGAAAAAAGAAAACAATCTATTTATTTATTTATTTATTTTTTTATGTATTATTTTATTATTATTTTTTTTATTTTTTTTAAGGGAGAGAGTTTTTATTTTTATTTTAGTTTTTAATATTTTTTCGAATATAAAAAAAATATTTCTATATATGCTTGATTTTTTTAATATATGAATAATAATAATAATAGGAATAATAATAAGAATAATAATAATAATAATAATTATTATTATTTTAGATATTTTTTCTTCTTGATTTAAAATATTATTTTTATTATTAGTTATAATAGAAATGAAAAATATCGTAATTTTTATTATTATAGTAGAATCGAAAATGATTATTATTATTATTAATATTATTATTATTATTATTATTGGGTGATCATATTAATAGTAAACCTCAGAATTCTAAATGAAGTGAAATTATTATTCTTATTAATATTAAAATATATTGATATATTGATGAACTAACTATTTATCACTAAACTTTGGGGTTCATCGGAAACCAATGTGTATCCCCTTAGAAGCCCCTTTTCAAAGTAATGTAATGTAATGTATTATTATTATTATTATTATTATTATTATTATTATTATTATTATTATTTTATTTAGTAGTTTAGGACCAACTATAATATTGTAAGCTTGTAAATTTACTTTCTTCTGAATAAACTGTGGAAATTAAAATTGAAATTATTATTATTATTATTATTATTATTATTATTATTATTATTATTATTATTATTATTATTATTATTATGAAGATTAGCAAACCCAAGTTTCAGTTCGCTTGAAAGTAATTCGTGTAGAGGTTCCCAAACAGATGTTATTCTTCTGTTAAATTTTCGTTGACTAAGGGCGCCGGTTCGATCCTACTTGAGGATCCTAGGTATATACTATCTAGAAAAGTTCCTCTCCTCGAATAGGGCAAT
>SEYY01020909.1:10000-12500 GCA_009176605.1 Armadillidium nasatum | reverse complement strand
TTGACCGTATATATATATATATATATATATATATATATATATATATATATATATAATATATATATATATATATATATATATATATATATATATATATATATATATATATATATATATATAACAGGAAATACAAACACTTTCGTTATAATATTTTAAACGGTTAAAATTTGAATATCTTTTAAAAATACTGTACAATTTTTAATTTTTTTTTTATTTATTTATTTTTGTAATTATAATTATCCTTGTAAAGCAGTACTGCATGGTACCATGTTTATATGAAAGTGTAAAATAAGGCTTAATTGTAGGCTTGGGGGGGATGGGGAGGGAGTTTTAATTTTGGTTTTGGTTCACCCAGATTTTGGATGTGGTAGTGGGGTTTGGGGGAGTTTAATATTTGCTCCCCTATTCCCTCTTTATGTAAACTTCTAAAATTTAAAAAAAAATAAAATAAGAATAAAATAAAAGTATATAGTAATAATAAAATGCAAAGAATTAAATTTATAATTATAATATTGGGAGATTCATTCTACTGTGTTGATTTTTTCTTACATTTTTTCCCACTCAAAATTTAATGATTATCCTGTCCGAATATTTTAATTTTAAGATTTGACATGTGTCAAGATTTACTGATAAGTTAATAGATTATAGGTGATTGCACAAACACTGGCACATTGTTCTCATGAGCCTCCGTATTGGATATCATGTTTGACGAATAAAAGTGGGCGAATCAGACATCATTCTCTTTGGTGTATACATAATGGCCACATATTACTATTATAGCAAAGTTAAAACGTATTACCCACATTAAAACGTATTAGCCACGTTTGCCGCAGTTCACTGTGGTGTTAAACCGTATAATACAGCCTGATTGATAATCTTTTCCATTCTATTGATAGTCAGGCTTTTCAACTTTACGGATTCACAACCAAAAAAAAAAGTAAATATTTTACACGTTCGGAAGGATAATAAAATTAATATCTTAAATATGTCTTTGGCCACACAACTTTCATACAGTCATTGGTGATATTGTAGACCTATTTCCCATAGAAACCAATTTTGTGTTTTTTACGTCAATGTTAATAAACTTTTACAAGACTGTTTTCTATCCCGTTAGTTCGGAAACTGTGATAAACTGATGTAATAATTCGATCTTCAGTACGTTCGAAGATTTCTTCAATTATGTGAAGGAATTTTAATCTTCTTCCGCAGTAATTATTTACTATTTTCAAGTCTTTTTTTTTTAATATATATATTTATTTTCTCGTAGGAAAATTTCTTGTTGGGCTTGCGATTAACGTTAATATATCGCCAACTATTTTTTATTAACGTTAACATATTATTGACTGCATTTGTTTATTTTTCATGATTGCAGACAATTTCATGCCTATGAGGGAGGGGGGGAAATGCTGACAGTGGTTTACATTCTTCAGTTCTTGCATTTTTTTTTATATTAAAATCTTAAAAAGTATAAACACAATTTAAGAATAAATCATTCACTCTTGTTACGCACAACGGCAAAGACCACGGTAATATCACAGTATAATGATACTATTCTTGCAACCTTTTAGGCAGATTGACATATTTAGACTTAAAAATTTGCTTCTTAGTAACTAATCTTTCTAAAGACAAGTAGATTAGTAAAATAGTAACATAAAATTAGTAACATTGTTAGTTTTTGGTTGTAATGAAACACAACTTGAATATTTATCCACTCCTGCTTTTATTTTCAGCAGCGGCAGTAGTATTATAGGGCTTTCCCAACCGGTAACTAATACATTTGGATATATATATATATATATATATATATATATATATATATATATATATATATATATATATATATATATATATATATATATATATATATATATATATATATATATATATATATATATATATATCATATACCAAAGAGATAGTTTTTGTGCCCTTAGTGCCTGGCCCTAATGAATGCCATTTCCACCTGGGTTTAATCATGTCTGAGTTTTCGAGTGGGAGAGACAGGGGCAGACATTGACAGATGAACATACAAACATACATTCATTAGCGTAGCGAGAGGCTGTCGTCTCCTTTCTGTACCAAGACAGGCGTAAAGTGAGTAGAGGAACCGCAAATATATTTGAAATACGGAAGTTTCTGTCACTATATATATATATATATATATATATATATATATATATATATATATATATATATATATATATATATATATATATATATATATATATATACCGATATATATACCGATACCGATGCCGATACCGGATATATATATATATATATATATATATATATATATTGTAGTGTGGACAGTACTTGTAATTATTTTTTTTATTTTTTTTTTGACTTAACTTAATCGGAGACGAGGGTTACGAATTGATTCCCCTCGCTTCGTCAGAGGAAAGACATTTTTCCCCTCGGCGTTCCTTTTTTGATCTCAGATGGACGGAGTGGGGTCCAGTGAGGGAGTGATGAATGAGTCATACTTGAATAAAAATGG
>SEYY01020908.1:0-15000 GCA_009176605.1 Armadillidium nasatum | reverse complement strand
GGCCTTTCATCTTATAATCTCTTTTGCTCTTACCTACTCTCTCCAATCTCTTTCTTCCCGTCGAATTGTTGCGTCACTTTCTCTATACTATCGCTATTACAACGGACATTGCTCTTCTGAACTCTCACGTCGCATACCTCCTCCATTGAGAAAGGCTCGTGCGACACGACTTTCTACACAGTCTCATATTTTCTCTATCCAACTCTCCGACCAAAGACTTAACCGCTGTGCTCACTCTTACATGTACTCTACTGGTAAAGTCTGGAACACACTCCCTTTTTCTATTTTCCCAACTTCTTCTTTGACTTGCACATTTTCAATTGCCGTGTGTCGGGTCACGTCGGCCATTAGCGACCAGATTCTTAATGTTCCCCAATTCTGGTGGAATTTGGTATGCCTCCGGCCTTTGCTCACCAGAGGAGACAAAAGAATATATATATATATATATATATATATATATATATATATATATATATATATATATATATATATATATATATATATATATATATATATATATATATATATATATATATATATATATATATATATATATATATTAAATGCTATTTGTTTGAAGAGTCTATAGCTAAAAAACTTTGGGAATTTATGAAATTTGGTAAAAAAGTTGACTGTCTTCAAGGATAAATCTCGAAACCAACGAATTGCATTGAATAAAGAACAGAGAGGAATTTGTATCCCCATCCCTCCTCTATACACCCACCAAAAATAAATGTTATAGTTGTAGTTTTTTTGTTTTTTTTTTTTTTTTTTTTTTAATAGTTGTTCAGTTTTTGGCTTATAACATTTTTCCTGTAACTTTAGGAACAAAAGTCTGTTACAAGTTTTTGTTGCCAATAGAATTCTAAATATACAGTACAAATTTCAGGTCATTCCGAAAAGTGGTTTGGCCTCGCCATTCATTTGAAAAGGGTCAAATAAAAAAAAAAAAAAAAAAAAAAAAAAAATTAATAGTTATAGACTCAGGAAAACACTAGAAAAAGAGAAAAGCTATATACACTGAAAATTTCAGGAGAATCGGCTGAAAATTTAAAAAAAAAATTTGAAATTGGATTGTCCCCTCAAGTATAATTTCCCATTTTAACCCCGGCTGGCAAACCCCGGTTTTCCCTGATTTTTAGCCGGGGCCGGGGCCGGGGCCGGGGCCCCGGTCGGTTCCGTATATATATATATATATATATATATATATATATATATATATATATATATATATATATATATATATATATATATATATATATATATATATATATATATATATATATATATATATATATATATATTAAATAAAAAAAAAATAAAAAAAAAAAAAAAAAAAAAAAAAAAAAAAAAAAAAAAAAAAAAAAAAAAAATTATTTTAAAATATTATTATTTTTATTTTTTTTTTTTTTTTTATTTTTTTTTAATTTTTTTTTTTAAGTGAAATATAAATATGAAAATTTAATATGAAAATGAAGTACATGAAAATTTTTTTTTAACAAATTTGATTTTCTCTCTCACAAAAAAAAAATATAATATATATATATATATATATATATATATATATATATATATATATATATATATATATATATATATATATATATATATATATATATATATATATATATATATATATATATATATATATATATATATATATATATTTAATATTGCTGTTTCATTCAATTGTAGTGGCATAATTTGTTAAATCCGGATTGTCATCTTGAGAGTTGTTTTCCAAGTGACTCAATCTTGCTTGTTACTCTTTATCTTTAATTCATAATAATGCTTTTCTTTATTAATTGTTTCATAACAACATCAAGTCACCTCCATTTTCTTCTTTCCTCTCTTATTTTACATATCATTCCAACTCATTAGCCCTTGATTTGTTCTTTCCATCTTTCTTCTCCACCCGACATCTTTCTCATCCTTACATATATGTTGTTACTTTTCTTCACTCATTCAGGGTTTGGTAAGCCTTTCATTTCTAATCCCTCAACCCCTTATTTTCTTCTTTAATGCTCTTGTCTCTCATCCAAACGTGAAAGTTGGAATATATTCAAATCTACTTTACGAGGATAGTATAATACCAGGATAGTAATAATATTATGAACCTTTCAAAGACACTATGCTCCTCTTCGTTAAGATTCCAAATAGAATGAAATCCAAACCAAAGTACAAGGCGTTTCACTCCCTCTCAGCACCAGATTTGCTTTTATTGATTTAACACTGGTCACATGAACATCTTCAATGACTTCATAAATCATCTGAATGACGAAGAACTCCGTACTCTGTACAGCATTTACGAAATTGAGTCCTTCTTTGAAGATCGGGTCATTTCCAAGTGACTTTTTCCACCAAGGTCGCCTGACTTTACCCACTTAATTTCTTCCCCTGGGACTTGCTGAAATGGAAAGAATATCTTAAACAAGCCACGTTCTTTCATGCATCTGAAAGACAATATTAGGCAGGCAATTGACGCTGTGACTCCCAATATTTTGGCGGTAATCTTCCATAACATGGAAAAGTTGCTGGATGCCTTGATGCCAATGGCTATCACTTGTTTTGATGTCAGCATAATTCTCACACACCAAGGTTTGTTCGTGACAAATTTTATAAATTTATGCAACTATTTTGTTATGTAAAAGCACATATTTGGACCTGAGAAAAGTGGAAAGCCCTGTATTTTATCTCCTTTCGTTGCAATTTGTTTCACATTTTCTCAATCAAATTTCGTTTCCTCTAATAACACTTTTCTTTAAGTTGACACCTTTCTTCTTTTTCAATTTTTCTAACATATTCAAATTCTGTAATACGTTTTCCTGATCTTTATTCGACTTCATTACCATCCTGAAATATTATCCCTGATCATAGGTGTAACTAGAAAATTTTTCTGTGGGGGAGGCTATGGCCCCCTTCTATCTGAGAATTTCAATTAGTCTGTTATAATTTTCTTAATAGCTTTACTATATATATATATATATATATATATATATATATATATATATATATATATATATATATATATATATATATATATATATATATATATATATATATATATATATATATATATATATATATATATATATATATATATATATATATATATATATATATATATATATATATATATATATATATATATATATATATATATATATATTATATATATATATATATATATATATATATATATATATATATATATATATATATTTCACAATACTGTTATCCTTTTGCGATAGTCCTCAGAGTCCTTTAAAACCCTGATAATCGCCACATACAAGCGTTCATTTTCTCTTCCTCACTGGCTATTACTAATGAATTTTAAGAAAACTCTGGTTAATTATTATTACATTAGTCACAGAAACAATCAGTTAAAGTGTTTTCAAAGCATTTTAATTACTGAAACTCATGCTTCTTATATTAAATGATAAGCTCATCTCCGACGTATAAAGAAAACCTTTTATGAGTAGAAAGTGCAACAGAGTTTTTGACTCATTTTACACATTTTTTTTAGTATTACGTCAAATAACTCTCTACTATTTTTTTTTTCCTTTTTCGCTTTTATTTCTGCTAATAAAATAAAGGAGCTTTTAACCTTTGTTAATATTATTGAACTATTTTTCTCAAACTTTTATCTCAGTGTTAAATTGGATGAGTAAAATGCTGTTTCCTTAGTCTTCATTCCCATAATTTGAAAATTAAGGGGTTGTAATTTTGACTATTTTACACTTATGGTTATTAAAACCTAAGTTCCTTAGTTCGCTCTTCCTCCCCTTCCCAAGTTGTTCCAGTTTTTATTATCAGCATGTAGTTCTCCCTCGTACTGGAAGCTTGTGGTTATTCATTTCTGGTCAGAAAAATGGAAACTTAAAATTCCATCCGTGATATAAATATCCAAATATACCTTCTTTTTATATATTTTACTCATCTATTATATGGAATATTCGAAATTATTTTAATTCCTATAACTTCTGTATCCTGTAACTTTGTGTATCGTCTTCTATTCAGATGAATAAAATGAAGTACATAGCATCGCAGAAAGTAAGAAATTCAAACCTTCATTTAAAGTTCCCTCTTTAGTTACTTACATAGGAACATAGGAACATAGGAACATAGGAACATAGGAAAATAGAGACAGTTAGAAGCCACAAGGGCCTATCGAGACTGTCCCAGTCCAAACAAATAATAACAATACTAATACATGCACGAAAGACTAGGTCTATCCCATCCCAGTTATCAGTTCATTCATGCATAGTCATGCATAGATAAAAGAAAAACTAAGCCCCATTACACATGCAATATTCAATGAACCATCACCCACTACAAAAACTGCCGTTAGGCTTAGTCATAGGTTGATCTGTTGATCCAAAAATTCATATATACCCGCCAATTTGGCTTAGTCAGATTATTCTATATAATACCCAAACCATCCATATATCTATCTAGCCCCTTTTTAAATTTGACAAGAGAATCACACAGTCAACAACCTCCCGTGGCAAGTCATTCCAAAAATTAACAACTCTATTACTGAAACAGTATTTTCTTAGATCGAGATGGCATGGCTTCTTTTTAATTTTCTTGTTATGTCCTCTAGTTACTCTTCCATGGTCCACTATGAAGTATTTTTCAATCTCTGTATTACTGTCAGATGCAAATATTTTGTAAACTTGTATCATATCCCCTCTGAGAAATCTCCTTTCAACTGAGAACATTCCTAACTCCTTCAACCTCTCTTCATAGCTCTTATTTTCAAAGCCAGAAATCATCCTTGTTGCTCGACGTTGTACTCTCTCCAGCATATCTATGTCTTTTCTTAAATGAGGAACCCAAACTTGTGCACAATACTCTAATGCTGGCCTGACATAGCTATTATATAGTTTGCTTATAAACTCTTTGCTCTTGTAAACTACATTGCGGTTAATTATACCTAACATCTTATTAGCTTTATTCCTTGCTTCCAAACATTGATCACCCACCTTCAGATTACTGCTAATTATCACACCTAAATCCTTTTCTTGGTCCACAGTCTCAAGCCACTCCCCATTCATTTCATAATTAAATCCTTCATTTGAGTAACCTACATGAAGAACTTTACATTTTTTACTATTAAAGTTCATTTGCCACCTCTCTGCCCAACCAAGAAGTCTATCTAGATCACCTTGAAGCTTTATGCATCCATCATTATTCCTTACTGAGGTAACCACTTTGGTATCATCTGCAAACTTAGAAACCTTGCATTTAAGACCTTTGTCTAAATCATTTATATATATAAGGAACAAAAGTGGTCCCAGCACAGAACCTTGTGGGTACCCCACTCTTCACCGTTTCCCATAATGACTTATTACCATTAAGTAATACACACTGCCTTCTGTTCTTTAACCACTCTTTAATCCAATTGTGTACCATTCCATCTATACCATACTGCGACAACTTTTGCATCAGCCTAACATGGGGTACCTTATCAAAAGCCTTGCTAAAGTCTAAATATATGACATCAACTGGATCACCCCTGTCTATACATTCAGTAATATATTCCATAAATTCTAGTAGATTTGTCTGACATGATCTACCCTTTCTAAAGCCATGCTGGGAGTTATATAGTATCTTGTTATCATCTAAGTGCTTCTCTATATGACTTTTCAGTAACTTTTCCAAAATTTTCACAACCAGAGATGTTAAACTAACTGGCCTATAGTTCCCTAAATCTTCTTTACTACCTTTTCTAAATATGGGCACCACATATGCTGCTTTCCAGTCCTCAGGTACCTCTCCAAAAGCAATAGATCGCTTAAAAATCAAATACAGTGCCTTTTGCAATACTGCTACTCCCCTCTTTTAGAATTCTACCATACACACCATCCGGACCCGCTGCCTTATTTGGGTCAATATGTTCTAGTAAGGATGCGATTTCATTTAACTCAATTTGAAATGTTGTACACCTATTCATTACATGCATACTAGAACTATTACTCTCTAAACTGCTATCCAACCTTTCCTCAGTAAACACTGATGCAAAATAAGCATTGAAAATATTAACCAATTCCTTATCTGAACTTACTAAATTCCCATCAATTTTAATTGGGCCAATTTTCTTATCCTTGCTTTTAAATTTATAAAAGCTAAAAAACTTTTTCAGGTCTTTATTACTATTTCTTGCCAAATTAATTTCTGCCATTCTCTTTGCTCTTCTTATTGACTGGTTAAGTTCATTCCTAATTCTCTTATAATGTTCCAAATCTTCCACCCTTCTCCTACCTTTGAACATTTTAAAACATCTACGCTTTTCACTGATTTTCTCTTTTATCTCTCTACTCCACCAATTAGGTTTTTCTATTTGCCACCCTAATGGGTTTATCTTTAAAACACACAGACTGTATGTTAGCCAATATTTGCTTGAAGTATTCCCACATGATGAAACAATTTTGACCATTAAACTCCTTATCCCAGTCAATTTCATTGAGCATTGCTCGGAATTTGCTAAAATCTCCATTTCTAAAATCTAATATCTTTTCCCTATTGACTTGCAATTTGGGCCCAGACCTCACATTCCAGTTAAATCTAATAATATAATGATCACTAGCTCCTAAAGTCTCCCCTACTTCGACATCATTTACCATCATTTCATCATTTGTTAATATTAAATCTAACAATGCTGCATGCCTTGTTGGTTCTTGGACCATCTGACTCAAAAAGTTGTATAGAATACAATTTACAAATACTGAACTTCTATTAACCTATACTATTCAAAGAATTCCACTCAATGTCTGGAAAATTAAAATCACCCATAATGACTATTCCTTTTACATTATTTTCACACGCTACCTTGATTTCCTTCACCATTTCTTCATCTAATACTTGACTCTGATCAGGAGCTCTATAAAATGCTCCTATCCTATATGATTTATTATACATAAGAATATCTACCCACACAGATTCCACATCCTGATTTGTTTTAATGTCAGCTATTAACACTGATTCAATATTGCCTTTAACATAGAGTGCTACACCTCCACCACTTCTTCCTCTACGTTGGTATAGGTAAAATGAGTATCCTTCTATTTCATATTCCTGTAGGGAGTCTCCGTAAAATGCATCATTAACCCATGCTTCAGTAATGCAAATTATGTCGAAGATTTCTCCTTTATAATGTAACTAATCAACTCATCTTTTTTGTTTCTAAGACTCTGAGCATTTGTGTAAAAACATTTCATACTAAACATGTCCTTATATGTATCCTTTACATCTTGATTTCTAGTAATATCTCCATTTTTATTAATAGGCCCATATTGTAAGGCACCTCTATTTTTATTCATACCACCACCAATCCCATCGTCAATATTAAAATCACCATCTCCACAACTAACAGTGCCAATATTATGCCCTTCACCCCTATTCTTACCTAGTTTCCCGGCAGACATCTCTCCATCCTGCAACTCAGAAGCTGTACACCCTCTCGACTAAGATGCACTCCATCTCTTGCAAACAGATTCCTGTCTTGAAACTCTTCCCAGTGATCTAAAAATCCAATATCCTCTGCTAAACATAAATTCCTAACCCTTTTATTTACACCAAAGGCCCTACTTTTCCATTCTAGCCCTGCTCCCTACCTTTCTGTCTGTAACCTCTATTCTGATACCTTTTTTTGTCTTACAATAGCAGCCATTGAAACTGCTATTCTTCGTTTTTCAAGTTTACCAACAGAAATGATAATCATTCGATCTCTAACTACTCTTTTTCTACTTTTCTTTAACGTTCCCCATATATGTCACTTATGCTCCTATCCTCACTTATATCGACAACTACACACGTTTTAACTCCTTTCAATTGCAAATACAGTAGTTAATGATTGTTGAGTTGTCCTCTGATATTTCAGTCATTTCAGTTGGAACAAAGAAAGAAAAATAATATTCAATACTTCAAAAACTCAGTTTTTTCTTCCTTGAACACAACATTATATCCCACATTAAAACTTCGTTGAAAACACAACTCAATCTTTCTTCTGTTTTTTATAACTCCTTACGAGCTTTATCTTTGAGGTTTCAATCATCGGAATAGAGAAATTTCAGAAAAATTTGCGAAAGGAAAATTTGGCAGTAATTCTTTGGATTTCATTCGTCCTACGTTAAATTTTTTTTTCAAAAGATGCAGTTGGACAATTATCTTAACATCGATAATAATAATAACAAGCCCATAAGCATGTGAGCTTGTTGTTATTGTTACTATTGTTGGTATTACTACTTTTGTTATTATGCTAACCATTATTATTTTTATTAGTTCGATTAGTATCTTTTTATTTTTTATTTTTAATATTATTAAAATCAAATACTCTACAGCAACCGCAAATACCACTTCCGTCATTTCAATTATTAACAAGATTATTATTATCAATATTACTATAGCTATTGTTAATATTATTATTATTATTATTATCCTTCATTGTTGCTGCCATTGTCCTGTTATTGAAAAATCGATTATAATTTATAGATTACAATTATTATTACTGTTAGTATTATTAGTAGCTATTATTATTGTTATTATTACTACTATCGTTATTGATATTATTATTATTATTATTATTATTATTATTATTAATATTATTGTTATTATGATTATTATTATTATTATTAATATCACTCGTTATTATATTATTCTTATTGACACTATTATTCTTATTAATATTATTATCCTTAAAGTATATATCATCATTTCTAATATTATTACCAATATTTTCATAGTAAACATCATAAGTAATGTCAGTGTTATTGTTACTTGCATGATCAATATTTCTTTTTGTTACTTTAGAAGTAACCTATCTTAGCCTGTATTAAACAAAGTTTAATTATATATATATATTGATGTATTAAACATTGGGGCTCAAAGGAAGCCGCAGTGTTTTCCCCCAGCAGCCCCTTTTCAGAGAACTGGACAGTCACAATATTATTTTTAAGATTATCATTGAATTTAGTAGAATAGGACCTACTTTTAAATTTTAAACCTGTAAATGTACCATTTCCAGAATAAAACTTTATGAATGAAAAAAAAAAATGAATGAATGAATTTAAAAAGCTCTCTATATATCTAACAGTTTGTTTTGATGACACTTATATTTGATGCCAAAATTTGAGTACCAATGTATCAAGAAAAAGTAGCATATGTTCTAAGTAAAAGTTGTATGCTCGTTTCCTTCAAACAGTATCCAAACAAAAAAAAATTAATAAAAAAATTAAATTTGGCTGTTTTTTAAAAACATTTTCTTGGGGAAAAAATATAAAAATTGATTTTTTTTTTTTTTTTTTTTTTAATAATTTTATTTTAATGCTTCTTATTTTTTTCATATTATTATTTATATATATATATATATATATATATATATATATATATATATATATATATATATATATATATATATATATATATATATATATATATATATATATATATATATATATATATATAATATATATATATATATATATATATATATATATATATATATATATATAAGAGTTAAAAGAACTAAGACAAATTTAAACATTTATTACCTACTAGTTTCGGATGATTTAAAGCTTCTGCCCATTATCAAGGCTTTGAATATCATGAAGAATATTATATAAAATTACAATATATATAAAATTCAAAGAAAAAAATAGTACATAAAGAGTTATATCAATAACATAAATAATTGAAAATTATCATAATGAAAAATAAATAACTGTAAAATTTCAATTTATTAGGAAACATTCCAAAATTTACTCCTTTTGCAAGAGAGTTCTTCACACTTTCATTAATTAAAACATTTTTCGAAAGAGAATACAAGATCTCATCTTTATTAATCTCTCGAATGAATTGGACTTCTTGAAAACACAATTTCTAAAGAATGGATTCCCACGATTCGTAATTGATAATATATTTTAGGAATCAACTTAATTTAAAATTCCTACTGTATTAACATTGCCAAAAGATACCCTGTATTTGAAGTTACCTTTTCTAGGGACAATGAGCTGTAATATTGAATGAAAAATTAAATGCATTTTAAAACAGAAATTACCAGGCAATTTAAATTCAAATTAGGTTGTTCAAAATTAAAGAAAAATTTCCTTTACCTTAATGCTCATCAGTGATCTACAAATAAAACTGCGGTGACTATGATGCCACCTGCGTAGTAAAGACGCTACGAAGTTTTTCAGTTCACATTGCTGAGCATGAAGATATCTCTTATAGAACTTTGGAACATATGCACCATCCCCCATTTTCGGTCATTAACTCTTATTCTCTTCAAAACTTTCATCCTACACAGGATTCAAATTTTATAGTTTTGGACTTTGAATGTGAACCTGACCTCCATTCTTTAGAATTCTTATATATTTGGCACCACACTCCAAATTTAAATGAAAATTTACACTCAGAAAATATTTTGATATTGATGTAGAATTTTATTATTTGGTCGTACTTTTTACTATTTATTTATTTTTCTATATAATAATTTTCATAAATTTATTTATTGTTATGACTTTTATATAATATTTTTTTCTTTGAATCTTATATATTTCGCAATTTTCATATTAAATTCTTCATTGTATCCAAATCCTTGATAATAGGTAGAAGCTTTAAATCACCCGAAACTAGTCTGTAATAATTGTTTAAATTTGTTTTAGTTCTTTAAAAGCTCTAATTAAATTCAAGAATAGAGGTTCTATTACTACTTTACTACTACTACACACACAAACACACACACATATATATATATATATATATATATATATATATATATATATATATATATATATATATATATATATATATATATATATATATATATATATATATATATATATATATATATATATTAGTCAAAGTATTTACTTTTGCTCTCAAGGGAATTAAATATACAAAATATGATTTTCCAATATTTTCAAATTGAATTAAATATATTCATATTTTAAATATAAATTTAACTGCTTATATCAATAACCAAACATGCAAACTTGCAAACTCAAGCAAGGAAGGAAGATTCATTTTACAGAGAATTAAAACTATTTCAATTCCTTCCTTTTCATTACGACTTTCTTTATTTTTTCTATCTCTCTTTCTCTCAATTACTTTCTAAAGTATCTTTCGTTTATATATATATATATATATATATATATATATATATATATATATATATATATATATATATATATATATATATATATATATATATATATATATATATATATATATATATATATATATATATATATATATATATATATATATATATATATATATATATATATATATATAATATATATATATATATATATATATATATATATATATATATATATATATATATATATATATATATATATATATATATATATATATATATATATATATATATATATATATATATATATATATATATATAATATATATATATATATATATATATATATATATATATATATATATATATATATATATATATATATATATATATATATATATATATATATATATATATATATATATATATATATATATATATATATATATATATATATATATATATATATATATATATATATATATATATATATATATATATATATATATATATATATATATATATATATATATATATATATATATATATATATATATATATATATATATATATTCTTTCTTACAGAATCTTTTATATAAAATAAACTACATATTATTAATTAAATGGCAATATCTATGGTTATAATATTATTATTGTGTGTAAACTTTGCATTCTGCAATCTTTATCAAAACATGAAATTCCTTGTCAAATTCAAAAGAATTCTTTTAGATTCCTTGAGCATATCAATAAAAATGACTATCTCTCATTTGTCGAAAACTTTTTGCGTGAATTGCTACTGAAAGATAATCTAAATTCAAATATTATTTTTATAATGGATAAGGCTTCATTTGATTTGAATTGTTTCAACAACATTTTGATGGAATATTCAAAGAAAAGAACTACGTCCAAGTTATTATCACTTCTCTTGAAGATTTTAATACAAATGATTTTAGCTTTGATGTAATAAGAGGAAATTTTTTTAATGTATTTGTTATTTTTTATAGAGATATTATTCTACAGTTTTTTCAAAAGATTTCTCTTGACCAACGCTGGGCACCAGGCTATCTTATAATAATTTCACTAAATCCTAAGACACATTTGAGCTATTCTCTTTTTCAGTCATCTATTCAGAGATCAAGATATATTTTAATCTTCGAAATGATGGAAAAGTTTGGCTCATATTATGTTAATACTTATTCCATTTACCCAACGGTAAAAACTCTTGATGGTAAATCTGTTCTGAAAATCAGACTTGGTAAATGGGACAGTAGTAAGAACCTGAAACATTTGCTCATAGATAGGTTGAAGAATTTTCATGGGAATTTAATGAAAATTTCTTGTGGGTGTTTTGGTACTATAGATTTTCCTTTCGTCTTTCCTTCGGGAAATGGGAAATGCATAGGAAGTAATGTTGAATCTCTTGAAATAATTGCTCATAAATTAAACTTTAAAATCAGTATGTTGCTTAGTCCAGAAGATGGAAAATGGGGTCGTTTAAGAAATGGAACTTGGGAGGGAATGATGTGGGAAATAATAACTGGAAGGAAAAATTTTACCGTCAACAGACACATCGTAACAGAAGAAGTAGCAAGAGATTTTGATATATCTTTTATTTACCATATTACAAACCTGGCACTTGTTTCAATGAAGCCATTACCTTTTCCTGCCTGGATGAAATTAATTGGTCCATTTCCTTTGAGGCTCTGGATTTTTATTTTTGTTGCTCTTGTGATTGTGAATCTAACCGGAGTTATTTTAGCCAAAATATCTCAAAAAGAAACTAACTATGATGGAATTCATTTTGCACTTGGTGTACGAAACGTATAATTACAAATACTTATAAAATATTTTCGAGAATTTAATGACTATCATTCATTTTACTTCAAATTATTATTAATTAACATAATTAGCTTCAATTTGACAAAACTTTTCACTTTTCTGATTCCATGCTCTATGTCTCGTTATTTAAATGTTCAACTGTTCAAGACGAAAATAATGCAGTGATTATTTAAATAAAAAAAAGTAGTTTTTATTCTTCTTCTAATTTATAAATATATTTTTCCCAAACAGATAACTGGGTTACTATTTCGACAAAACATCATTAGAAATTCAGCGTTCTGGATAAAGCTCTTTCTTGGGATTTGGGCTTTAATGGCTTTTATTCTAACAACAGCGTATTCTTCAATGCTTGTATCTAACCTAACATACCCAAAATATCCACGGCTAGTTAAAAACTTTAAAGCGATGGCAGAAAGCGGTTCTAAGTAAGTATCCGTCATTATTCGATTTGCAGAATTATGCTAAAGAAAGTACATCTCACTGTTCAAAATGCTAATAATAATCAAAGTTCACCTAATAATAGGTTGCAGCAATCTCATAAAATTCCCTTTCTGTTAGTGTGAAACTCAATTTTTTGAGATTCGGGAACTATTTATGCTTTCGTTCGAGAGTTAGGTAAACATAGTATTGCTGCTAGATAGGGGGTTTTCGGAAGCTACAGATAATTCTATTTTTCATTAATTAAGTTTGTACATTAATTAAAGTCTATTTGAGTGTATCGTAGCAATCGTAGTTTATTAGAAAAATGTTTAGAATATTTTAAAGTTTTTTTTAAAACCAGTTTAGTAAAATTTTTCATACAACCAAATTTAAATATATTAAATTTGCTCTGTAATTACCAAGTTGACTGCCATGTGACACCCTGGCCGTCGCACCCTTACTATCCCACTGTGCCGGATGATCAACCGTGGCGTCACAGTACATGTTGTTTTCAATGGTATATTGTATTTTGGCAAAGGAGAATGATTTTCGTTTTAAATAAGAACGGCACACCAGGAAGGGTTCCTTTTTACATGGGAAAAAAATGTTTTCCAGTATTGTTTTTTTTTTTTTTTTTGGGGGGGGGGGTGCGACGCTTCCGTGCGTCCCACACATGGTATTAGAAAATCCTTATATTTTAGATTTAATTAAATATTTTATGATTAATAGATGAAACTATATAGTTTTCACAAAATATCAGAATACACCCTAAACTTAAAAATCTTTTATAGAACAGCAACATTTACATGTTTTAAGATCCGTTTTATGTTCTCGACAGCGAAGGCACTTGCATATTTACCGTTGTCCGTGTAAATCACTTTGACAGTTATGCTTAAAAACATTTATTTAAAAATACTCATCCAAACCTGAAGAGTCATCGATAGGATGAGTATATCCCCATTTAACTATTTTAAATTACTTGTAGCCATATGGTAGTTATATATACTTTTAACCCTTAGGGTAAGAGTCTTTGGAGCTTTGTAAGAAAGGTTAGGACCCAACCTGACCAACTCAACCCTGATATCTTTTGTTTTGCTATTTGAATTAAATTGACTTATTTTGATTGTTTGGGTTGAGTTAGTGTATTAACTTGAATCGAATGTTTGACTTGACTTTTACTGTTTAACTGGTCCTTGGTTTTTTTAGCAGAGTTTTGAGAGTTCTTGCTTCATTGGGTTGAAGCTATGTCCCTACTAGGCTAAAATTTACTCAATTTACTACTTTTAAAATTTATTTATGAGTTAATAAAAATAAGCCGAATATCCAAGTTTTTAATTCTTGGGAACAAAGTAAATCCCCTAAGATCTCCTCATATTTTAACAATTTGCAGAATATTTTAAATGGTGAGTTCTTTATTAATTTCTTTTATTAATTGTAAGCTAAATGTAATGGAATTAGGTTTATTCTTCTTGGCAGAGCAGTAACATATTTGCATTAAGCGTTTTCAGGGGTTTCAGAAGCACAGAAATTCCCAACAATGGAAGCAACAAGGTATATGACTTTTTTTTAAATAAACAAAATATAATATAATATTATATATATATATATATATATATATATATATATATATATATATA
>SEYY01020906.1:80000-82808 GCA_009176605.1 Armadillidium nasatum | reverse complement strand
TTTAAATTCGTCTTATAAAAAAAAAAAATTTAAAAGAAAACAAAATAGAATAAAAAGCAAATAGTACTAAAAGAAAAAAAAATACTTATTAAAAATATAAATACTATTAACAGAACCGGAAAGTAAATATTAAAAAATAAAGAAATTAGAAACAAATATTAATTTTAAATGAAGGAAAAAGTTTGAGAATGTTTATTTATTAATTATTAATTTTTATATTATTATTATTATTATTATTATTATCAGTAGTAGTAGCAGATGTTGAAGTATAGAACATATTCTGTTAAGTATTCGCTGAACTAGTGTATTATGTAACTTATTAAAAAGGATGGATGAGTCCACTGTATTTGAACAGAATTTTTCAAAGCAGAAGAGTAAATGTCGAAGTTGTAAAATGTCATTTAAGTGTTGCTAAGGAATTATTTGCCTTTTGAATGTTGATAGATGAAATAACTTTTTAAAACATATGTTCAAAGCAGAAAATGTCAAAGTCTGTTAAATGTTGTTGGTGATTTATGACTTATTTAATTCAACAGACGAGTTTTCTATCTCAGAGCAATGTTGTTCTAAGCAGTAGACATCATGGTTGCAATAAGTTTGATAAATACTTTG
This sequence comes from Armadillidium nasatum, assembly GCA_009176605.1. Taxonomy (NCBI): domain Eukaryota; kingdom Metazoa; phylum Arthropoda; class Malacostraca; order Isopoda; family Armadillidiidae; genus Armadillidium; species Armadillidium nasatum. The sequence goes on along the minus strand of SEYY01020906.1, from coordinate 82,196 downwards.
TAGATTTCTTGGAAAGGATCCGTTCTAAGCAGTAAACGTCGAAGCTATTAAAAGCTCAGAGGCCGAGTTTCTAAGTTGCTTGGAAATTCAAAGACCAACTTCATTAATTAAGATGTATGTCCTTTTCTTAAATGAATTGATAATGTCTTTGATCACTATTTCAAAAGGAAAACTGTTCTACTTTTTAATTACTTTGATCGTAAGAAATACTCTTTACTATATTGATATGAAATCGTTTATGAGAAAACTTATATCCTTTGTTGCCTATTACGTCATTAAAACCGTATCTAAAGAATTGTCTGTAAACAATGTTGTCGAACTTATTTAGAATTTTTGAAACTTCTGTTAATATTCCTCTTACTCTTCTTGTCTGTAAAGAATGTGTCTCTAATTCATGTAACAGTTGCTCGTATAATTACCTCTCAATCCTGTTATTAATTTGGTTGCCCTTCTTTAAATACTTTTCGACTTTCCTCAGATCCTTTTTGACGTAAGTCTTCAAAATTGCACAACGTATTCCAAGTAAAGTCTAACGAATGATTTATAAATAGGAACTATTATACTTTTAGATTTATATTTAAAATTTCAGTAATAAAACCTAAAGTTTTTTTTTAGCTTTCTTAATAGGTTTAGGAAACTGCTTCCAAATTTTAAATCCTTTTTAATCATTACTCATAAAGCCTTTTCTTCACTGTCAACTTTAGTAGTAACGATAGTATTAGTAATGATGTTGGTAGTAGTAGTAGTTGCCTAAAAATTAGTAGAAGCAGTAAAAGTATTTTATAATTATTTATTAAAGGCAACAGTAAGAGAACAAACATTCGAAAGAATCATTATTATTATTATTATTATTATTATTATTATTATTATTATTATTATTCATTATTATATTTCAATCAATATTTCCAACATTTACGGTGCTTAAAAGAGAAAACTTTTTATTCTCTTCAACTTTTGAGAAAGTTTTTCAAATTTGTCGTTTCAGTAAATATGTAATATAATGAAAATTACCTATTATTATTATTATTAATTATATTATTATTATTATTAATAATTATTATTAATTATATTATTATTATTTAAGGAGTGAATAGGTAATTTATAAAAGTTGAAAATTTCGGTACTAGAGAGGATTGTAATGTGGTAAATGTATATTTCTCAACTTTTTCGATAAGTTGAAGCCCTTTTAACGGAAAATTTTTCCTATAGAATTGACGAGAAAAAATGTGTACAATCAAAAGCGTGTTTATAATCATAAAAAGCTCACGTTTTAACTATAGTTTGTAACTACAAATTATTCTGACCAGAAATGGTTTGTTTTTAACTGAAATTAAGGGATATATTTGATTATTTCAATAACAATTAAAGATAGCGTCAAATATAAATTTTGAAAGAGACTTTTGAAAATATTGAGTAAAATGTGGCAAAAAAATCCTTCTTCTTGAAGCAATTGACAAATGTCTCTTTTTACACCAAAGGTTCTGTAAAGTAACTAGAAACTGATTTTATTTATGGATTAAAAGTAAAAAGTTTGAGCTATGGAAAAGTTGTTAAACCTTAAAATGTGGTTCAATGTCATAAATATAAACATTTTTTTTTTCAATATAATAGATGTGTTAAGTTGGAGTGAAACATTTGAATTTTCAGATATCTATAAAACAGAGTAATCTTTTCATTACTATTTCTGCGCTGCGAAACTTTGCAGGACAATAAAAGCAGTTCCAATTTCATTTGTCTTCTATGAATGAGAGATGAGAGAGAGAGAGAGAGAGAGAGAGAGAGAGAGAGAGAGAGAGAGAGAGAGAGAGAGAGAGAGAGAGAGAGAGAGAGAGAGAGAGAGAGAGAGAGAGAGAGAGAGAGAGAGAGAGAGAGAGAGAATAAAATGAACCGAAAATGTGTATAAGGTTATGGGTAGGAAAAAGATACGCCAGTTCATGGTAAATTTCGAAGTCCCACAGTGTATCTATCTATGACGTAGTTGAACATGATTCAGTACATTTTGACTGTAGACGATACAAGGACACCATTCAATGTAAGTCATGACGAGGTAGCGGCAGCTTGTATTGATGAGTCATAAAACTCTCTATGGTATATCTCTCCTACAGTCATTTGTATACTCAAAGACTAACGTAGAACTTAATCAAAGAAATCTTTTTATATCTATTTAAATTATAATAATTATTTAAATATGAAGAT
>SEYY01020906.1:70000-75000 GCA_009176605.1 Armadillidium nasatum | reverse complement strand
CTATAAAGAGCAAACAACTGGGGTGGAGTGAAGAAATCCTGATGGCGCCTCAGAACACAATAGAATCTTGTTTAAAAAGAGAGGTAATGTGATCTTTCCAAGAAAGATCACGAGAAAAAGAAATACCATGAATATTAAGAATAGATGAAGGTCTGAGTTGAGTGTTTTCGAAGAATATATATATATATATATATATATATATATATATATATATATATATAATATATATATATATATATATATATATATATATATATATTCGTGTTGTTATTGTGTGTGCTTACAATCTTCTAATTTATTAAATATTAGAGTGACTTTTTTCGGCCGTATTATTTATAAACATTGGAAAACAAGTATTATTTCAAGCATTCTATTTATACGACCACTTTCTAGGAATATATATATATATATATATATATATATATATATATATATATATATATATATATTATATATATATATATATATATATATATATATATATATATATATATATAAATATATATTAATATAATATAAAACTAACATCACACGGAATTTAGTGTCTGACTGCCAACTATATCATTATGATTAGGTTGTGTTGCGTTTATAGTGATACAAAAGGAACAATAAAAGTAAGTTTTAAAAGTTGAACAAGAAAGAAATTTAACAACCAATATGTAGTACATAATATAATCGGTCCGAGAGTACTTCACTCAAATTGAAGTACTGTACAGACCAGTCTCTGTCCTAGTGCATATTGAGCTCCAAAGGATTCAACTGTCAAGCGATTGTGTATAAATTGACACTCAGTTTCTTCATTTGCCTTAGAGAGCCTGAAGAATTGACAAAAACGTAGCAAGAGAAGAAGAACTTGCAATCAGGATGATCACAGTATTGGAAACAGGCCCTCCTAGAGACACGTAGCTAGGATAAACCAATCAACAATGTGTCGGATCCTCCCAAGGTTCAGAGGGATGATAGCCACCGTTAAAGAGAGGGCTACTTTGGTAAGGGATGAAGGAATTCTTACCTGGCAGTTTTACGAGATAGGTTCCAAACGGGTATTCAGCTACGAAACTTGCTCTGTAGAGTCAGACATGTACTCATTTCAGACCACACAGTTCGAAGAAGACTCCACGAGGTAGGAATAAATGCTAGACTGCCTGCCACCGGTCCTTTCTCACCAGAGTGCATCGGGTTGTCCGAATAGCAGTCTGCACTGGCCTATATGGAAATTAGACACTGGATAAATGTACTCTTTACAGGTTAGTCTCTGTTCGTACTACATGTACCAGACAGATGTCAGCGAGTGTGGAGACGTCCAAGAGAGTGCTTTGCTTCTTGCAGCATTTCTCCAAAATTTCTGAGGTGGCTCTCTAATAGTGCAGGCTAGCAGAAGCTTGGAAGCTCGCCCAAAATTGTATATAATGGACAGGGGGAATTTAAATGTAGAAAGGTATGTGGACGACATAATTCAGGAAAATGTAATTATTTTCATTCCTTTCATTGGCAACAAATTATTATTGCTCCATGCCATGCCAAATCGCAAACGACACTTAATCAATCATCGACCTGTATGTCCAAGAGGTGGGAATCCATTTCCTGCTCGTACCTTTGAAAAGCACCCACTTGAATTCCATAGAACATGTCTGAGATATGTTGGGGAGGCACGTCAGAGTCGGACACATTTTCCGTCGACACTCAGAGAGAGAGAGAGAGAGCGGGCTGGTTGACGGAGGGATGGGACAACATTTAGGCAAGACGACACCTCGAGGATCGTTATAACAATGGCGAAACGGTTGGAGCAAGTAGAGGACTGGCAAATGAGTCACTACTACTATTAATTAGAGATTTTGGTAATTTCTGATTATTTTTTGAAGTCAGTTAATGTTTTAAAATTACATCGTGAATTTTACACCTTCGAAAACAAATAATTTTTAACAAAGTGTAACAACAGAACATTACACACTATGCAATTTAGACAAAGCTTGCTTAATTTATTTTTGTAAATAGCTAATGAAAAATCACGACATATAAATAAAATTACAATAAATAATAGAAATTACAGTCAAGGAAAAAACAAAATGGACGAAAAGGAATTAAGATATTAATAACAAATAAAACTAATAATAAATACTCATACGTCTGTTTCTCTTCATACACAAGGAACTTTCCTAAAGTTCCTAAATATGCAAGGAAAAAGTTTAATTACTTACAAGTAATTAAGTCTCAGTTCCAATAAATTTAGTTTCTTTGCTCGTACGATTTATTTATATATTATATATATATATATATATATATATATATATATATATATATATATATATATATATATATATATATATATATATATATATATATATATATATATATATATATATATATATATATATATATATATATATATATATAATATACTGAATTTTTTTATTGTTGCAAAGATCAAATACTGATGCGAGATTATTTTAATTTTTATATTTGTGAAAAAACTCTCTCTCTCTCTCTCACACACACACACACACACACACACACACACACACACACATATATATAATATATATATATATATATATATATATATATATAATATATAATATATATATATATATATATATATATATTATATATATATATATATATAGGGGGAGGACGTAGCGCCGTCCGAAGCGATGTAAGTACCCCCCATTGGGCATAACCCACGGAGTGATAGGATGGGCTAGACCATTCCGTTGCCCTTTGGTTCGTTCCTTTTCGCGTTTCATCTTCTCAGAGGGTCTCTAGTGTACCCTTGACTCACATTGGAGTGCCTATGCTCCAACCTTCCTCCTTCTTCACATGTGTCCTACAAATATTTACAAACGCTTACACTTACATTACCTATTAAATTAATCAAAAATGGCGAAACTTAGATCTGCCTCGGAGAATCCAAGAGGGGCGGATTCCAAATATAGCCCCTCATCTACTCCTTCCCCATCACCACTTGGGAGTTGGTGGCCTCCGGTGATGGGGTTGGCGCCACCAAGACCTCTATGCCGGCTTGCCCTGGTGCACGGTCTTTCGTTTTTTCATTAATTTCTGCAACATTCGCGGTCTTTTTTCTAATCTCCACTTTGTCGAACACCACCTCTCTTCTTCTAGACCTCATCTCTTGTTCTTAACTGAAACTCAGGTGTCTGAGTGCTCTGACAGCAAACCCTACTCTGTTTCCTCCTACTGTCTCTATCCTCAATTTTCAGCCAAAGGCGGATGTTGCGCATATGTGCGCAACGATGTTGTCTGTTCTCGTGTCTCTAATTTGGAGTCTTCTGAATTCTCAACTTTATGGCTCAAACTTTCTTGCAATTCTACAACTAAATTCATTTGTTCTGTCTACTTATCTCCTAACTCTACAGACTATCCAAAATTCTTCGACTATCTTAACTCCAAAATAGAACACATTCTTTCTTCTTCTCCTTTCTCTGAAATCATCATTTTAGGTGATTTCAATGTTCACCACCGCCAATGGCTTTCATCTAGTTCTCATGATCCAGCTGGTGAACTCGCCTTCCAATTTTCTATCCAGAACAACCTTGAGCAGTTGGTGCAACTCCCTACCCGTATCCCTGACCGTCTTGGTGATGAACCCAACATTCTTAGACCTTTTTCTAACTTCTAATCCTTCTCCTTATACTGTTAAACTCTTTCCTCCTCTGGGTTCATCCGATCACCTTCTTATCTCCGTATCTTGTCCTGTCTCTTCAAGTCTTCCGCAAGAACGGCCCCCGCCTTCGGCGAGGAGACGTTTCTGGCATTTCGGTGCCACTAACTGGTCTGACTTGCGGTCGTACTTTTCTGATTTTCCATGGAATGATTACTGTTTCCGTGGGAGGGGTCCCTCGGAGTGCGCTGAGCGCATAACTGAGGTGATTCTCTCTGGCATGGAGGCGTACATTCCATATTCTTTCCCTTCTACTAAACCTAACAAACCTTGGTTTAACTCTGCTTGTTCTCGTGCTATCCGCCGCAGGGATGCTGCCTTCAGGGATTACCGTCGTCTTCAAACTCCAGAATCTCATGCAACTTATATTTCATCCCGGAATCGTGCAAAATCTATTCTTCGTGATACTAAAAACTCTTTTCTCCGTCGCAAATGCAATAATCTTTCTGGCTCCTCTTCCTCTCGCCCTTTCTGGCATTTTGCAAAAAATGTCAACTCTAACTTTGCTTCTTCCTCTTTCCCTCCTCTAGTATCTTCTGACGGTACAACTGCCGTTTTGCCTTCCTCTAAAGCTGAACTCTTTGCTCAAACTTTTGCCTTAAATTCAACCTTAGACGATTCCGGAGCTGTTCCTACTCCTTCAACCCCCTCTAACTCATTTATGCCTAAAATTGTAATTTCTTCTAAAGACGTCATTTCTGCTCTCTCTGAGCTTAACACTAAGAAGGCGTACGGTCCTGATGGTATCCCTCCTGTGGTTCTCAAAACTTGTGCTTCCGAGCTTGCACCCTGCCTTGGTAAACTATTTCGTCTATGTCTTTCTACTTCAACCTTCCCTTCTTGCTGGAAACGTGCGCTCATTCAACCTGTGCCGAAGAAGGGGGGACCCCTCTCACCCTCTAACTATCGTCCTATTTCTTTAACCTCCGTTCTTTCTAAAGTTTTCGAATCTATCCTTAACAGGAAGATTTGGAAACATCTCAATTCTTCTAATCTTATCTCAGATCGCCAGTATGGCTTTCGAAAGAAACGCTCTACTGGTGATCTTCTTTCCCTTCTCTCTGACTCTTGGTCCTCCGCTCTTCGGCATTTCGGTGAATCTTTTGCTGTAGCGCTGGACATATCGAAAGCTTTCGATAGAGTCTGGCACAAAGCTTTGATTTCCAAACTTCCCTCTTTCGGAATCTATCCTTCTCTCTGTGACCTTCTCTCTGATTTCCTTTCCGGTCGTTCTATAGCAGCTGTTGTAGACGGCCACCGTTCATCCTATAAATCTATTAATAGTGGTGTTCCTCAAGGATCTGTCCTATCCCCAACACTT
>SEYY01020906.1:65000-67500 GCA_009176605.1 Armadillidium nasatum | reverse complement strand
ATTAGTATCGTATAATATATATATATATATTATATATATATATATATATATATAATATATATATATATATATATATATATATTATATATACATATATATATATATATATATATTATATATATATATATATTATATATATATATATATATATATATATATATATATATATATATATATATATATATATATATAATATATATATTCAGGTCAAACATTTGTAGAGACAACAAAATATGAGTGATAATTTAAATTTAAAAACGGCTTTTTTATTATAATTATTAAATTCTCCCGAAAGATCAAAGTTTCAACGTTTGTGAGCTTCACAACAAATTCTCTTTTTCATTCTTATTTTAAAAACAAAATTTACCTAATTTATTTAAACTCTGAAATATAGTTTGTTTGTTTTTTTAAATATAATTTTAAACTATGAAAATATCATTTCTTTAATACTGATAAAAGGTTTCGCAGCCTTGAAAATTATTTCCCGAGCAAGCGGCCTTTTCCACTCCTTACCATAATTTCTTAAATGTCTATAAATTTTTCTTCCTCGTTTTTCCATCCTATTTCTTCCTGTTTCTTCTCATATTAAGTCAACTTATCTCGATATATATATATATATATATATATATATATATATATATATATATATATATATATATATATATATATATATATATATATATATATATATATATATATATATATATATATATATATATATATATATATATATATATATATAAACACCTCGCTTGCTATTTCTCTTTACCTAAAATAACTCCGAGGAGTTACTGCATTTTAGCTCCCTATTGGAATATTTAACCTAATCAGAAATGAATCCAGTTAGCGAGACCTTTTCTTAATTGTCAACCCTTCGCTACAAACTATGAAACTCTTTCCTCCTATGGGTTTCATCCAACAAGTTTCTCGTCTCTATATTCTGCTCTACCTCTTCAGTTTTCCGTAGAACTACACTCAACTTATGCGAGACAATTATGGCACTTTGTAGTTACGTATTGGTTGGACTTGTTTGAGGTAGTATTGATATTACTGCATCGGTAGGAGGAGTTCGTTGGAATGCGTGCGCAAAGTAATTAACCGAGGTGAGTTCTTCCGGCCAGGAGGCATACAGAACATTCTATTCCTTTTCACCGAAAACTCATAAAGCTTGACTTTACTCTGCTTGCTCTTATGCTATAAGTCGCTCGCAAGGAAATTGCTACAGGAATAACAATCGTCTTCAAAGTTGAGAAACTCATGATACTATATTTCTTCTCGTGCATAATCGTGCTAAATCTATTCTCAGATTTTTTTATTTTCTTTTTAGCAAATTCAATAATTTTTATGATTCACATTCTCCCTGACTGTTCTAGAATTTTGTTCAAAAGGTGAACTTGAACTTTGCTGACTATTCTACTTTCCCTTCTCTTGTTTTTTAACCTGTTCCACAGTTGCTTTAACTTCTGATTATTTTCGCCTTAGACGATTCTAGAACTCTTCTTCTCCACCAACCTTAAACTCATTTATTCCAAACATTGTAATTTTCAAAAGATATTATTTCATGTTTTATATTAACTTAATACTAAGAAGGCATATAGTCCTCATGGAACCTCTCCTACTACTTTCAAAACTTGAATTTTGAAGTTTGTAAATTGCCTTGGTAACCTGTCTCGTCTCTTCTTATCAACTTGGATCTTTCCCGTCGGTTGGAAAGTTGAATTCACAAATACTATCCTGATAAAAGAGATACCTCTCTTCTTGACAACTGTCTTTCTATTCTCTTAAGGTATGTTCTTTAAAATATATGCCAGATCAGAAGATTTGGAAAGCCTTAAATCTTCTAATCTTATCTCAGATGGGTAATGTAGATTTAGTGAGGAATTTAGATTTCTCCTTATCTATTTTTATCTCTGATTTTCATTCCTTTTATGTCAATCCATTTTCTGAGAAGTACTTTCCATTTTATCTCTATGCATCAAACTGTTGCACCACTCTCTAAATCCTATTGCTGTTACATTGGACACTATTCTTTACATTAAAATATTCTTTAAAAGTACTTTCCATTTTATCTCTATGCATTAAACTGTTGCACCTCTCTTTAAATCTTATTGCTGTTACATTGGACACTATTCTTTACAAATCTCTAACTACACACTTCCTCCATTTAAAAAAAAAAAGGGAGTGTTACTCCTCATTGTACGAACTCCTTCTTTTATTTGTTCAAATATTTCCTCTAGGTTTATAAACTACTCTAATTCCTTTACATACCATGCTTGAAAAGTTTAAATCATATTTCTTACTTTAACTATCTTCATTTCCTTTGACTTAACTACCTTCAAACTCCGTTTGTCTGGAGATGTCGGCCTTTTTCTTTATCAGTAAGTTTTTCCCCCAAATTTGGTGGATTATTATTTAGATCTCTTACCTTTATATATTTGTATATATATATTATATATATATATATATATATATATATATATATATATAATATATATAGTAT
>SEYY01020906.1:57500-60000 GCA_009176605.1 Armadillidium nasatum | reverse complement strand
ATGAAGCGCTATTTAATGTAAAAAAGGAAAAAAATACAATTTTGATTATTTATTCAAAACTAATAAATAAAATGTTTGCAAAACTTTTGCAAAAGCCTGATTTAATGTATACGAACGAGAGAGGTGTGTATGCACAATCCGAGCGCAAGCGCTTTTTCACATGCAATTTTGTTTGCAAACAAAAGGCAAACATTATATTTCAGGGTACGAAGATTTTGAAAGAAATTTTAAAAAAAGTTTATATATTTCAATTTTTTGTAATCCAGAGTTTAAAATAATTTTATTATTATTATATTATTATTATTATTATTATTATTATTATTATTATTATTATTATTATTATTATTATTATTATTATTATTATTATTATTTATTATTATTATTATTATTATAATAAATGTAAAATATAAATAAGTTTAAGTTTTCATTGTACAAAGGTTCTTCCATGTTTTCGGGCACCATATATATATATATATATATATATATATATATATATATATATATATATATATATATATATATATATATATATATATATATATATATATATATATATATATATATATATATAATATATATAATATATATAATATATAATAATAAAATAATAATAAATAATAATAATAAAAATAATAATAATACTAATAATAATATTAATAATAATAATAATAATAATAAAATTTCTCCTAATACATAGAGGAGAATAATAGAAAAGAGAAAGATGTACGAACGAAATATTTCGAAATGTAAAGATCATTAAAATCCGTAGTTGCCAAAAGCCTCAATTAAAATTATTTTAGTTTCATTAAAACGAACCCTAATGACTACATGTAAAGGAAATAAAAATATATGTTCAGCACATAAACATTTTTTTTAAATGAATGTTAATGAAATATAATGCATTGTTTAAAACAAATAAATGTTACAATTACAGAATTGAAATTACAGTATTTTTTTTTTTGTTTTTAAAACAGAGATTTGATTAGTAACGCAAATACGAAAAAAAAAATAAACAAATAAATTTTAATGCCTGTTTTTCAATGTCAACACAAAGTGTAGTTCAAATCGCAGTTTATCTGTAAATGGAAATAATTATTAATGATGAAACTATTTTCAACACGTCTAACTTTTGCATATACTTTTTCAACAGTTTTAATATGGTCAAAATGAAAAATATTTTATGAATATTTTTATATTATTATTAATCTGAGTCATATATATATATATATATATATATATATATATATATATATATATATATATATATATATATATATATATATATATATATATATATATATATATATATATATATATATATTCAAAACATTTCATTTTTGGACTTTCATAATTTATTTCATTTTCAGTTGGTTTTATTTAACAGAACTCTCTTTGATCCGCTCACTGATCCGCTCAAAATTCAGCGAGAGTGAGTCACTGATCATAGCTTAATACATAAAGACACTTATAATTTGGTCTTTGGTATTTCATAAAGTTTCAAGCTGTTTATACTCCCTAGTGACTAACAATAGTAATGAGATCAGTGAAGTAAATTAGGTGACTGAATAATATTTCTACAAATTGCATGGTCAGATACTGTTCTGTTGTGAGCGTGTTAGTGATTCGTTCATTTTCTGAGCGGCGCTCTTTTAGAAAATATATGAAAGACATGAAGTAAGCTGTGTGTATGTGAGTATTTTTTTTCAAACTGTATTTCTAACTTCACATTGTGAAATAAAATGTAGAATTTTAATTAAATAATTTTGGTATATATATACTGTTTGTGGCTCTTCTGATCTTTTTAAATAATAAGAATCTTTTCCTGCAATCACAATTCTAAATTTTAATGTACAAAAAAATTTATAATAGTTCTGAAATTAGACAGCTCTAAATTAAGGATTTTCATTAGAGCAAAAAGGTTTTAACTTGAATTAAATAGATAGAATTTGCTTAAAACCTTTCTATTCTAAGAACAGAATAAAAATAATACTGTAGCATAAAAGCATATAAAAATACCTTTAAGTTTGACACAGTGTCTAAGACACACACACACACACACACACACACATATATATATATATATATATATATATATATATATATATATATATATATATATATATATATATATATATATATATATATATATATATATTATGTTTATGATATGAAGAGATTTTATCATGCTATAACATATACATACCAAGTGCATAAAATATGAGTGAGAGCTGCTATTGAATATCCAGTACAAACCCTGTAAACGAAGAGAAACAATATTATTAGTCTTTTATATACTCATATATATATATATATATATATATATATATATATATATATATATATATATATATATATATATATATATATATATATATATATATAAAGTTACTTCAGGCTTGATATAAGGTGGGCTATCTTTTATTTTTTAATTATGCCCCCTCCGCGAAAAAGCCCTGATATATATATATATATATATATATATATATATATATATATATAT
>SEYY01020906.1:35000-55000 GCA_009176605.1 Armadillidium nasatum | reverse complement strand
TTGATTTTATTATTATTATTATTATTATTATTAATTATTATTATTTAATTACTTTACAGTTTATTTCATTTTTAATTTCACTTTTTTTATTTTTTTTATTTTATTTTTTTACTTTTTTTTTTTTTATTTTTTTTTTTTTTTTTAAACTAAAAACATTTTTTTTTTTAAAAATTTATTCATACACATAAATACATTATATATTATATATTTATATATATATATATATATATATATATATATATAATATATATATATATATATATATATATATATATATATATATATATATATATATATATATATATATATACAACTGCTACAGTTACTGTTCACTATTTGATAAGAAAGACTATTCCACTTTTCAATCATATGTTACGTAAAAAAATTCTTTGCTATGTTTGTTTGAAATCCCTTGTGAGACAGATTGTGTTCGTTGCTACGTGTTAGGTCATTTGCCATGTTTTTGATCAATTGCCTAAATCACCTTGGAGTACTTAATAATCTTTCTCACAAGTTATGCGATTTCCAATTTTTGTATCGTTTGCATTAATAATATTTATTATATATAATTTATCATTTTCATTTAGTATATATACATATACATTATACAAAATTTTGGCATTTGAAAACTAATAATAACATTCTAAAAATTATTTAATTAAAATACGATAATTTAATATTAATAACCAATTAAGCTAATTTAATTTAAAAATTTTTCGAACAATTCGAATTCCAATATTGTTTTTAAATTTTTTTAAAATTTTATGATTTTAATATCGAATTATTTTATTATAATTAAGTATTATTTGTTTTTATCTTCATTGTTCTAATTCATTAAAACTATTTTTTCTAGTAAATTTCTAATGATCTTTTTAAGCTTCTAAAACCTGATCAGCCATTAAGAAAAATTGAGCAACTCGTGATCTTCAAGATGTGCAAAAAATTTACTCCTTTATTTTCCTCAAAAATTTTAATTTTTTACTTTTTAGTTAGGAAACTTACGATCACTTTTTTTAAAATCTTTATAGGATTTTTTTATTATGTTTAAATTTAATTAAATTTAATTACTTAAACTATTTTTAAAAAAACTTTTATTTATTTTATTTTATTCTATAAAATTAATATTTTATTAATTTTTTTTAAAAAAATTTTTTTTTTAAAAATTCACTCAAAAAAAAAAAAAAAAAAAAAAAAAATATATATTAGATTCTTTTATTATATTATTTATATATAATATATTATATTTATAAATTAATTAATAAAATTATATTACAATACAGTTATGTTCAATCAAAGATTTTCCATATCTATAATTTGAATTGGTACTTTCTCAAATACCCAAGAAAGAATCGCTACTCAATTTATCTATTTTACATATACAATATGACAGTCTTAGATTTATTTTAGGGTTTAATCAACAAAAAATTCAATAAGCAAACTTTATAAGTATGATCATAGTCAATCATGAATAAGTTTGGAATTTGAGCTTCAGCAACAACTATCAAATTTTGCCAACGATAGAAAAACTAATTGGTCTGTATATTGGAAGCTTACGATCATTTTTTTAAAAAGTATATTAGCAATTTTAAATCATGCGGAACTATTCCCTGTTGTAGAGACTCGTTGAAGAGTTTAGTCAAAGGTTTACTATCTTTCAAGCTTTTATGATGTACCTTATCATCTGGTCCAGGGGACTTATTAATTAATAATTTAACATGGAAAGCAATTCTCTTCTAAAAATTTCAAATGTATCTAGAATATTGTCTATATGAAAATCTTTTATATCTTTTTTTTTTTTTTCCTTTTCTCATTTTTTTTTTTTTATTTTTTTTTTCTTTTTTCGTAAAAACTGAAGAAAAAATATTATTTAAAACGTCTGCCACATCAACATTGTTTGATTTTAGATTTCCGTCATTGTCCAAAACTGGTCCAATTGATTCCTTAATAGAACTTTTATTATTTACATAGTTGTAAAACTTCTTGGGATTATTTTTACTTTCTCGAGCAATATTAATTTCGAAATTCCTTTTAAAATATCTGATTAATCTTTTGCAGTTTCGACGCCAAGCTATGTAAATGTTATTATTTTCTACAGTAGGAGAAGATTTCCAAAGTTTATAAGCTCTGTTTCTATTACCTAAAGAATCCCTAATTTCATTGTTCCACCATCTTGGTTTCGAATTTGTAAATGTTCGCTTGACTTTATATGGGACAAAAACTTCTCTTTATTCAAATATTAGTAGAAAATTATATTAATATTTCCTAATAATATTTCATCCCAATCGTATGAAGAAGAAGAAGGAAAAGAAGAAGAAGAAGAACAACAACAACAACAACAAAAAAAACAAGAAGAAGAGCAGCAGCAGCAGCAGCAGCAGCAACAACAACAACAACAACAACAACAACAAAAAGAATTTTCTCTAAAAAATAAAAAATAAAAAAATAAAAAAAAAAGTCTTTTAGCATGTCTTAAATAATTTATTTTGTAAAATAATACACAATAAATTTGATTATTATTCAAAGAACTTGAAACATTACTTAAATTCTTCAAGAAATTACAATAGAAATTCGAACAATATAAGTCTTATAACACGTATTGCAAGGAAATTAGATTAAAAGGCATATTTTTAACGTTTAATCATATTCGTCTGCTTTTTTCGTATTGTAAAGAGGATGATGGAGTTTTAACCATCCTTAAAAATATCTCGAAACCGAACTATTTTCTTATGTATATATTATTATATTATTATTATTATTATTTTATAATATATAATAATATATATATATATATATATATATATATATATATATATATATATATATATATATATATATATATATATATATATATATATATATATATATATATATATATATATATATATATATATATATATATATATATATATTATAATAATATATATATTTTATTTAATTTATCGCTTAAAATAATAATTTTTAAAATGTCAAGAATTATTTTTGTAGTTTTTTAAAGTACTTAAATTTTGAAAATTTTTTTTTAAATTAAAAATTTAAAATTTTTTTTAATTCTTTTTAATTTTATTTAGTTATTTATTTACTCCTTCCTTCTTCTTCCTTTTTAACCTTTTTCTTCTTTTCTTTTCTTCTTTTTTCTTCTTATCTTCTTTATTTTTATTTCTCTTCTTTCTTCTTCTTTTTTTCCTTTTTTTCTTTTCTTATTTTTATTTCTTCTTTTCCTTCTTTTTATTTTTATTTTTCTTCTTTTTCTTCTTCTTTTCCCTTTTCTTTTCTTCTTCATTTTTTTTCTTTTATTCTTCTCTTTTTTCATTTACGTTTCATCTTCTTATTATTCTTCTGCTTTTCCTTTTTTTTTTTCTTCTTTTTCTTTTTCTTTTCTTTCTTCTATTTCCTTTTCTTCTTTTTCTTTTTCTTTCTTCTTCTTCTTATTCTTCTTCTTTCTTTTTCTTTTTCTTCTTCTTCTTTTTTCTTTTTTCTTCTTCTTCTTCTTCTTTTCTTCTTCTTCTTTTACTTCTTCTTCATTTTTCTTTTCGTCTTCTTCGTTTTTACTTCTTTTTTTCTTTCTTCTTCTTCTTCTTCTTCTTCTTCTTCTTTTTTCATTTTATTTTTATTTTTATTTTTTTTTTTATATTATTATTATTATCGTTCTATTATTATTATAATAATAATTAATAATAATAATAATAATAATAATATTAATAATAATATTATTATTATTATTATTATTATTATTATTATTATTATTATTATTATTATTATTATTATGTTGTTGTTGTTGTTTGTTGTAGTTTAAATATAGAAATGATTAAAATAAATTTTTTTAAAACTTTCTTTTACAAGGCAGCACGAATTTGATTTTTATTTAAAAATGCTTGCAGAAATATATATATATATATATATATATATATATATATATATATATATATATATATATATATATATATATATATATATATATATATATATATATATATATATATATATATATTAAAATGTTCACTTTTTCCTTTGAAAAATGAAACGCAACTATTTATGAAATCTATATTCATATTGAGAGTTGCTTCTTTAATTTATTTCCTGCTAACTCAATTTATTTTCCTCATTAAATGTACAATCACCCCTTCCCCTCTTCACCCTTCCTCATTCCCTCAGCTCAAAAGCCCAAATTTAAGTCGCATAAATACCCCGAATATAGGAATGTTTAACTAGCAGGTCACAAAGCTATTGGAATACTTTTAAAATTATTATTAATTCCATTTCATTACTACAAATTTATAAGTGAAATATATTAACTGATAAAAGAGTCTTTATAAAGAGAATACGAGCGTGATGATAGATATAGAAAACGAATGGAGAGGCTTTTCATATATTTTCCCTTCAAAACTGCTTCAGAGGAAAACGTTTTAAGTGGGGCACATACTTCAATTTTGTTCTACATATTTAAAAGCTTTATATACTATATATATATATATATATATATATATATATATATATATATATATATATATATATATATATATATATATATATATATATATATATATATATATATATATATATATATATATATATATATATATATATATATATATATATATATATATATATATATATATATATATATATATATATATATATATATATATATATATATATATATATATATATATATATATATATATATATATATATATATATATATATATATATATATATATTTTATTTTTTTTTTTAAAATTTTTATTTTTAAGTTAAATTTGTAGAGGTGTCAATGTAGAACTCTTACCGTTTTAAGGAATCCACTAAACACACAAACACAACTTCCATACACAAATGTTTTGGTAACGAGGAAAAAAATGTGTCTGAATTACTCCAATAAATTCTAGTCAATATAAGAATAATACAAACGTAAAATCCAGTCAATTGAAACTCATGAATATTTAAACTCTAAAATCATATAAATTTAATATATTCAACTCAGGTATATTCAATTAAAATGAAAGTATGATTTATTCAAATAGCTAAAGCCTTGTTATAAATAAATAAAAATATCAAGTTGCAACATTCTCAAGATATAAAATTTGCTAACAAAAAATTTTCAAAATCAAACAAGTATATATATATATATATAGATCAAAACCATATCTTCTACTTATAAAATATATATAACAAGTTAAAAAAAAAAAGCCCAAAAAATGGAAATTTTAAAAAGTCAAAGGTAAAAAACCCTTTTGTTATTTTACTGAAAATTGTTAACTCTGATAATTATTAGTAATATATAATATTGTGCATTTATGTTGTTTAAAATAAAAGAAAGTAAATCGGTTTTGTAATCAAATTCTTCATTGAAAGGAATGGGCGCAGTATGATCCAAAGTTTCATTCATGTATTATTTATAAAATAAATGCATACTCAGAAAAAAAATGAGCATAAGATCTTTAGAATGATAATGATGATGATGATAATAATAGATGATGATGATGATGATGATGATGATGATGATGATGATAATAATAGTGATGATGATGATGATAATGACGATGATGATGATGATGATGATGATGATGATGATGATGATGATGATGATGACGGTGATGATGATGATGATGATGATGATGATGAGGATGATGATAATGAGGATGAGGATGATGATAATGATGATGATGACAATAATGATGATGATGATGATGATGATGATGATGATGATAATGATAATGATGATAATAACGATAATGATGATGATCATGAATTTAGTCTGCCTAATTTGTATAGTAATATAGAGTATATTAACAATTCTAAGTTGAATTTCTACACTGCTACTAAGAAATAGAAAAACTTTATTTTGCCCTCTCTGGATTTTGAAATTTAAAATTGTTTGCTGAAATTTGCTTATTAAGCTAATTATTTGTGGAATTTTAATATTGTTTTATTAAATAACAACGTTTTTTAATTATTTAATTCCTTGTTAATTTACTTCATTTCTAAATCTGCAAAAACATGAAATAGAAAAACAATCTGCTCATACATCTTTCCTTACGATAATCTATTGTCCAACTTTCTGTTATTATTATTATTATTATTATTATTATTATTATTATTATTATTATTATTATTATTATTATTATTATTTTGGATCCGAGTATTTCTTTCATAGAACGAGTGATGGTGCATGAGTTATAAATTAAACGTAAAAGGAAACCCGTATCTTGTATGATCTGCAAGGAAATATTAATCATGATTCCCAGAAGATGCAAATGAATAAAGTAAAGGCTTGAGTAGATGGGGGGAGGGTTTCCGAAGATGGACCCCATACTTAATATCCCTTATGAGCCCCCCCGAACTCTGACACATAAACTAAAAATTCAATTACCCGCCGAGATTTAAAAGTCTTTCCCGCGTAAATTAAAGTCTTACCCGTTTTTAAATTATATTTTTTTCTTCTTCTTCTTTAAAGTCTATTAAGGAATTAGTATTTTTAATGAACTTCAGTCATATAAATCAGCTTAATTTTTGCTTCACTGAATTCCTCCATTCTTATCTCTTTTCCTTAACTCTCTTATGTTCTATTTTAAGGTTGATGCCATTTTTATAAGATAGGTTGTTGTTGTTGTTGTCGATGTCGTCGTAGTTGTCGTCATTGTTGTTGTCGTTATTGTTGCTGTCGTTGTCGTTATTGACGTTTTTGTTGTTGGTCTTGTTGTCGCTGTCGTTATTGCTGTTTGTTATTGTTGTTGTAGTTGTTGTTGTTGTTGCTGTTATTGTTGTTGTTATTGTTGTCGTCGTCGTTGTTGTTGTTGTAATTGTTGTGGTGTTTGATGATAATGTTGATAATGTTGTTATTGTTGTCATTGTCGTCATTGTTGTTATTATTGTTGTTGCGTTTAGTAGTAGTTGTTGTTGTTATTGTTGCTGTTGTGATTGTCGTCGTTGTTATTGTTGTTGTTGTTGTTGTGTTTAATAGCTGTTGTTGCTGTTATTATTAGTTATTGTTGTTTTTGTCATTGTTATTATTGTTGTTGTTGTTATTGTTGTTGTTGTCATTGTCGTCGTTATTATTGTTGTTGTTGTGTTTGTTGTTGTCATTGTTATTGTTGTGCTTAGTTGTTGTAGTTGGTGGTAGTGTTGAAGATATTGTTGAACTTATTGCAACTGATGTTGTTGATATTTTTTTCCCTTGAATTTGTTGTTACTGTTTTTGTTTTTTAAAAGTTGTTCTTATTTTAGGGTTTGTTCTTTATTATTAATATTGTTGATGATGTTTGCTGATATTGACAATGTTGTTTTGTGATGTTTTTTTTTGTAGTTGTTGTTGTCGTCGCCATTGTTGTTGTTGATGTTATTACTGTTATTGTCCTTCTTGTAGTGTTTGCTGCTTGTTATAATTATTTTTGCTGGTTGTTTTTGTTGCTATTGTTTGTGTTGTTGCCCTGGTGTTGGCGTTACTGCAGTTTTCTAACGCTGTTGTTGATGCTATTTGTTAAGTGGTTGTTGTCGTTATTATTGTAAGTTGTGGTTGTTATTGTTAGTGAAGCTTCTTAAGTTTCTATTTGTTGACGCTGTTGTTGTTGTATTATTGTTGGTTGTAGTGGTGGTGATGGTATTATTGCTTTTGGTCTTGATGTTTTTGTTGTTGCTTAGTAACGTTGTTGTTGTTGTTGTTGCTGCTGCTGGTGATGGTGTTGATGATTTTGTTACTGATGTTTTTATTGGTTTATTTGTGTTATTGTTGTTGTTGTTGCCCTTATTGTATTGTTTGTGGAGGTGATGGCAGTGGTAGGGTGGTGATGGTGTTGCAGTTTTTGTTGTTTATTGACGTTGTTGTTGTTGGTAGTAGTAGTGGTCGTGGGGGAGTTGTTTTTTTTTTCATCTTGATGCTTTTACTACTGTTTATTGACGTTGATGTTGCCGTAGTAGTAGTAATTCCAGTTGTTGTTGTTGCTGTTGTTGTGCTGCTGCTTTTGAGGTGTATTAGTGGTGGTGTTGGTGTTGCTGTTTAAATTGTTGTTTGTAGGGGTGGAAGTTGTTGTTGTTGTTGTTATGATGATAGTTGTAGTTTGTTGACATTACTATTGTTAGTTTTATTTTTGCTGCTGGTCTTGTTGATAGTGTAAGTGTCTTTTGTTGCTTTTTTGTTGACTTTATTATTGTTGATATTTTAATTTATATTAATAATACTGAAAACATTTATATCAATGTTCTACTTCATTTACTCCTAAATAGTTACTTATAGTGACAGAGTTTACATAATGATGTTGTTGCTGTTTTGTTGTTGTAATACTGTTGCACTTGCTGACATCAGCATTACCTTATTTTCTTGGTATTGCTGTTATTGTTGTTTTTTTGCTAGTAATACTGTTGCCCTTGCTGACATCAGCATTACCTTTTTTTCTTGGTATTGCTGTTTTTTTGTTGTGTTTTTTGCTAGTAATACTGTTGCACTTGCTGACATCAGCATTACCTTATTTTCTTGGTATTGCTGTTATTGTTGTTTTGTTGCTAGTAATACTGTTGCCCTTGCTGACATAAGCTTTTCCTCCGTTTCTTGATATTACTACATTTTTATTCTACTTTTTTTTTTGTTTTTTGTTTGCAAGGTCTTTGTTGAACAAAATTGTCTTTGTTCAGACTCTCATTTAAAAATTTAAAAAAAAAAAACTTTTCTAATTTTTTAAAAGATTATTTGGAACAAAGAAAAATTTTACGAAGAGGATTAAAACTTCTATTTTAATATTTTAAACTTTTATACTTGCCATATAAATTTTTTAATAATAATTAATAATAATGATAATAATAATAATAATGATAATAATAATAATAATTATAATAATAATAATTATAATAATAACATAACAACAATTATAATATAATAATTATAATAATAATAATAATAATAATAATAATAATAATAATATAATAATAATAATAATAATTATAATTAATAATAATAATAATAATAATAATAATAATAATAATAATAATAATAATATAAGAACAATAACAATTATAATTTTATGATAATAATCAATTATAATAATAATAATAATAATAACAATAGCATAAAAGTGTGAAGTTGGTTTATAAAGCAGTGTGTCCCGCCATTATTATCTTCTTTATTCGTATGTCACCTCTTTTGATTGGAGTCCTAAAAACACGCACCTCTGTCATAACACGTGTTATTTTCACCTCACAATCATATCCCCGACATTAAAATCTAACCGATACATAATGTGATAAAAAAAAATACTGCGAATGCCTGTTGCCAATACTTTTTTTTTTTTTTTTTTTTTTTTTTTTTTTTTTTTTTTTTTTTTTTTAATGAAAATGTAGGTCACAAAAAGGTGTAACTGTTTCTTCATGTGCGTGTGTGTGTTTGGGTGTGTTCATGTGTATGTTTACATGGTTATAATGCGTGTATAAATATGAGTTTTGAAGACGTGTTTTTAAATTCACTTTGATAATAGTGCTAGTCATATATATATATATATATATATATATATATATATATATATATATATATATATATATATATATATATATATATATATATATATATATATATATATATATATATATATATATATATATATATATATATATATATATATATAATTTTCTAGGTAGTATATATACCTAAGATTCCCAAGAGGAATCGAACCGGCGCCCTCAAGCACGTGAGTCAATCACCTTACCATATATATATATATATATATATATATATATATATATATATATATATATATATATATATATATATATATATATATATATATATATATATATATATATATATATATATATATATATATATATATATATATATATATATATTAGTGATGGCATCCGCATCCGCGGAGCATCCCCATCAAAATTAACATCCGCATCCGCAAAAATTCAACATCCGCATCCGCATCTGCACTTTCGAAAATTCAACATCCGCATCCGCACTTGACGAAAATTCCATATCCGCATCTGCAAATGAGAAAATTTATGAGATCCACCACTATATATAATATATATATATATATATATATATATATATATATATATATATATATATATATATATATATATATATATATATATATATATATATATATATATATATATATATATATATATATATATATATATATATATATATATTCCATACAGAGATGAAATTTATGAAAATACTTTTCCATTTTAATTTATTCCCAAAGTTCCAAGTGGAAAAAGTATTAATTAACGAGTGTCTCACTAATATCTTCAGACCCACTCTTTATTTTCTTAATGTGCTCAGCAAAAAATATACTTAAAACTTCCGTATATAGGATCACTTACATCTCAACTAAATAGAAATATTATTACTATAATTGAAGCTACATTCCCGCAATGCCAGTTCATTCTTATAAATTATAACTCCCTCCCAATTTAAAGCTTTTTTCAGACACAAAGAGTCTCTCCCAATGCTTCTCAGATTCTCATTAATTTATGTATTTAAATGTGCCAGCGGTAATGCGGTATATGTAGGCCAAACTGGTCTACTTTTAAAAGTGATGATTGATAAGTATAAAAAACGTTTCCTTTAGTACGGACCTTCCTCTTTCCTCTCCTGTACACTCTGTCATAAAAGACCATGGAGATACCCACCCTTTTTATTCTTCTAATTTTTCTATTCTTCAACATGCATCTCCCTTCTTGATCGTAAGATTCTGAAGTTTTATATATAAATATAATTTTATATATCAATATAATTTTCCCATTCCTCTTAACAACATTGTTAAACTCGTAAAATTGTGTATGGAGCAAAACATATTCTCTTTTAATAATAAATTTTATCGTCAGAGAGATGGAACCAGTATGGGAAATAGTTTTAGCCCTATTTTGGCCAACCTATATATGGAATTCTATGAGGTTTATTTGGGTTCCAATATCTCCGAACGTAATTTAATAAAATTTTGGTACTGATACGTTGATGATATTTTAATATTGGTTCCCAACTCATTCCCGTTACAAGAATTCTTATTGAAATTAAATCAGCTAACAACTACTATTAAATTTACATTTGAAGCACAGACTAATGGTCGGATATCTTTTTTGGATCTTTTAATAATACAATACAATAATAATCTATCTTTTAAAATACACAGAAAACTGACTGCACGCAACCAGCTGCTTCATGCCTTTTCAATACACCCTAATTTTATTAAACAAAATGTCATATATAATACTTTTCTTCGTTCTTTAAATATTTCAGGTCTACCCAAGATAACTTAGAGGAGGAAATCAGATTCGTTTTCCAACAGTTTCTGTCTTTGAAATATACTATTGCTTTTATTAATAAACAGGTAATACGTTCAAGACTACATATTTTACGTAGCGGAACGGGAGAAGCTTTTGTTAAACCAGTTAATACAGTTGTCATTCCATATTGTGAATCTATAGCTACTTTAAAATTTACCATTTCCACAATTCGTGATGTACATATAATTTTTAGTTTTCCTGATAAGAATACAAACAATTTAATCCATAACAATAATACAGTTGGTGAAAGGCAGAGCAGAGTTTATTCTGTCCCTTGTTCTACATGTGCTACCTCTTATTATGGGAAAACACTAAAATCGCTACAGTTTCGAATAGATCAGCACAAAGCTGATGTAAAAAGATGTAATGTCAGAAATGCCATATTCATGCACATTGCAACACAACATAAAATTGGATGGGAAGATGCTAAATTCATTTTTGAATCTAAATCTAAGCCTCTTAATAGATTAATAGAATCATTTTTTATAAAAACCCTACCGAATTTTAATATATCCACTGGATGTTTTGAGGTTGAAATATCTTAATAAAATTCCTCGGTAATATTTTTAAGACACAGAGTACTCTAAATTGCCGCTAATTTTTTTCTGTTTCTGGCTACCTCAAGCTGACTTCACGCTTCATGGATATGTAAACTGCATATTCGACCCTCGCTGTACGACGACCTCTCGTGAGAGGTAGCCCTCTTGCAGGTCTTCTTGGCCTGTACCAATATTCACAAAGCAGTCTGTGAAAAGTATCAGTATTTACATGTGTTCCATGTACTTGCGCCAACTGTCTCTGGTAGGCTTCTTGTTGTTGCAAAGCGCTCCCGCACTAAACGTAGCCTTTTAAATTGGTCTTCGCGAGGTGTTATCGAGCGTGGTCTGCCATGCTCCAGTCGTCTATGGTATTCGTTGGTCTCCTCGCACCAATGTATGACTCTTCCGATGCTTGTGTGTCTAGCGTTGATCTTATGTCCGAAGTAACGATTACTGTGGCCATCTGCTGCCAATGATACTATCTGCATACATTTATCACATGACAAATGACGGCTAGCCCTTTCCATTATGTTTCCACTACCATATACGATATAACTGCTGTTCTACGACTGTGGGACATTAAGCTTAACTACTACGACCAACAACAATTGGAGTTCGATGGTTTCTAAATTCATACCTTTCTATGGAAATCGGCATCTTGCTATTACACCATTCATATCGTGGCAATTTAGGATACAAACGTATATATTTTAAGCGCTGATCAATCCTAGAACAAGTACTATTTATTTTATATAATATCCATTGACTTTTATTTTATTAACATTTGACCTTTGGAAAATTCCAAAAATTACTAAGAAAGGGTTGAAAAAACACTATTCTAGCCTAAGGGAATGTGGCGTTTAACTGGTACAATTTTTCATTCCTAAAGCTTAAAATACAGTATCCAGCATCATTTAATTAAAACAATTAAAAAATATGATTCTTTAAACCATCTAAGCTTTTTCTAACTAAAAGTATTTATTTGTACCCAAGCACATAGTTCAGGTAATTAGAAATTAATTCAATAGCGATTGTCTCTTGGACTTTGAAATCATTAATATGAGATAAATTTACAAAGGCCGAAGTTTTTGAGATTTTTCGTTCCGATTGTGGTGAGGATATAAATTGGTGAAACAATTGATTTAAAACGAAAAAGATTTTTACAGGACTTTCATTACTATATTTCTATAGCATTCTATATAAAAGGAATACATAAAAGTTAAAATACTCATTTTTAAACCATAGAAACAGAAACCATGAGAAAGTGTATTATAATTTACAGAAATTTAATGCTAATACTGATTGTATATATATATATATATATATATATATATATATATATATATATATATATATATATATATATATATATATATATATATATATATATATATATATATATATATATATATATATATATATCTGGTATGCGAAAGCCAGAGGCATACTAATTTCCATCAGAGTTGGGAAAATATCGGAAATCTGGTCAACTTAAAAACCGACATATCCCGATACACGGAGTTTAAAGGTGTGTAAGTCAAATGAAGTAGGGAAAACAGATAAATTGAGTGTGTTCCAGACTTTACCTGTGGAATATATGTAAGACTAAGCATAGTAGTTAAGTATAGTCAGAGAGTTGGACAGTGAAAGGAAGATTGTGTAGAAAATCTTGTCGCACGAGCCCTTCTCATTGGAGGAAGTATGAGACGGAAGAGTTCAGAAAAGCAGTGTCCATTGTAATAACGATAGTATAGAGAGAGTGACGCCATAATTCGAATGGCAGAAAGAGACTGGAGAGAATTAATGAGAGCAGAAGAGTTAACAAGATAAAAAGCCCTAGTCTCCACCTTTTATAGGAAAGCTGGATGAGTGGAACCACCCCAGATGTGTGAGGTGTACTCCATACAGGGGCGAACACCCCTATAAAGAGCAAGGAACTGGGGTGACGTGAAAAAAATTCTAAAGGCGACTCAGAACACCCAAGATCTTAGAAGCTTGCTTAGAAAGAGAAGTAATGTGATCTTTCCAGCTGCTATAGAATAAATAACCTGAAAGGAAATCAAAGAGGTCACAGAGAGAAGGATAGATTCCCAAATAAGTAAGTTTGGAAATCAAAGCTTTGGGCCAGACTATATCGAAGGCTTTCGATATGTCCAGCTCCAAAGGAAAAGATTCACCGAACGAAGGTTAAAGAAATGTGACAATAGTGAGAGAGTGAATGAGAGCACGTTTCCAGCAGAAATGCAAGGTCAAAGTAGAAATATTGAGACGAAATAGTTTACCAAAACAGGGTGCAAGCTCAGAAATACAAGTTTTGAGAACCACAAGAGGAATACCATCTTAATTTTAAGCTCATAGAGAGAGCAGAAATGACGTCTTTAGAAGAAGTTACAATATTAGAAATAAAGAGTTGGATGTGGTTGAAGGTGGAGGGATAGTTCCGGAATCGTCTAGGATGGAATTAGTGGCAAAAATTTGAGCAAAGAGTTCAGCTTTAGTAGAAGGTGAAACGGCAGTTTTGCCGTCAGAAGATACTAGAAGAGGGACAGAGGAAGTCAAAGCTAGAGTTGACATTTTTTTGCAAAATGCTAGAAGGGCGTGATGAAGAGGAACCAGAAAGATTATTGTATTTATGGAGAAATGTTTTTGATGTTACCATTATAATAATTATCAAAAAAAAATTTTAAAAATTACAATAATAATTATAAAATTTTAATTTCATATGAGCAAAAAATGTTTGATTTCAATAAGCTTATAATTTATACATCTATAATTAAATAAATCAACAAATGATACACGCTCCAAGAGGCTGAGTTACTAAGAATTAGCGTTATTTGTAAACTGTTTATTAGTGATTTCTCGGGAATTCGCATCCACAGTAAAGATTTTTTTTTTCCTTTTTTTTCACATCTCACGGGCATTGCCCTATTCGAGGAGAGGAACTTTTTTAGATAGTTTCCTACTTAGGGTCTACATGTGTGACCGAAAAGGCGCCTTCGAGCACTTGAGTCAATCACTTTACCGTTTTGTCACTGTTTGTCTTCTTTATTTCGTGATTTATTTGCAAACTAAAATTTCTTTCATAAAAGTAGTTAAATACCAAATGTACATTTTGTATGTTATAAACTGATATGAACGAATTCGTATCTCAAAATTTAGTAAAAAGTATTTCAACTCAGTGCGAATTATTGCTACTAATTTCAAACAATTTGCAGCTACCTAATATTGCAAATAAATGCAAAGTTGTATTTAATCTATATACGATACAAAAACGAGATGAAGCAGCACAAAACAAATGATACAACGTGGATTTGGATGATAAATTGAATTGTTTGCAAATTCTTTCTGCAAATCAAAACATTCTTACAGACAATGGAACACTCTTGCAAATGACAATGAAGTTATAAAACCATATTAAGAAATGACCAGAAAGTCAATAGCTACCACAGCTTTCACTGTAGATGTTGTTAACTGCAGAAATCACTATGATCAGTGCAATCTAAATAAAAAATCATAAAAGTGTTACGAGTCATGTTCTGATACAGATGATACATTGCAAAATATAACTCAAATAAAAGAAAGACGTAAAAATGAACAAGAAATAAGACTCTTAAAAGTAACGATAATTTCACAGGAGCCATTTCCACGGAACAAAACAAATCCAAGTTCTTCATCCTGTCATCTTCTGTGATGGCATTTATGCAGCAGCAAAATAATAAAACGTTCGATACATACAGGAATTAAAGTTGAAGGAAGTTATCAACTGATTTTATTCTAACTGATCCGATAAATTTTATTTGATTCAAGCAGGACTGATGTTCAACAGACTGAAACCACTAATAAGTTTGATAAAAAAAAAGTTGCTTTGTATTCTAATAAGAGAACCTAATTATGCTAATATTCTAAAACGGCGGAAGGTAAATAAGTCAAACATTTAAAATTAATTCGACTTGCTCACAGCATTATCTCAAGAGAATTAGTTTAATGTTTAATTAGTTTAAAGTTTATTTAATGGCACAAGCATAGTGGATGATGGAAATCGCAATTAACCAGATTTAAATGTAAAGAAATTCTATTTTTACTACATGGTTCCTCTGACGAGGAACAAATTTTAAATGACCTGTTGTAACCATTATGAATGGGTGTAGAACCTACACTATACGTTGTGGATATGGAAAATGTAGACGATTATGGTAAATACTGTAGAGAGTTAGATGCATAACAGGTTGGGCCTTTTGTCTTGCTTTCTGGTAACTGCTTAAAACGAGGATAAAATAATAAATAAAAAAATAATAAAAAGTTACTTTTCGACGCACGTTTCTTTTTGATATTAGTAATTATAAATATCTTTACAGTCAGTCGAACTAGAGTTGTAGATTAACTTTCTCACACGTTCAAAAATGTCATTCGTTTTTATGATTAAAAGTTAAGTTTCTATATTTTTCAAACATGACGCAAATAACATGTTGACGATATGTAACATAAATATGCATATTCGAGAACGGTAAAAAATTCATAACTTCGATATCAAACACACACACACACATACACACACACACACACACACACACACACACACATATATATATATATATATATATATATATATATATATATATATATATATATATATATATATATATATATATATATATATATATATATATATATATATATATATATATATATATCGTCGTTCAGAAAACTCATCATACGAGTACAAAATCGATACGAAATAAAT
The DNA here is from genome assembly GCA_009176605.1 of Armadillidium nasatum. Classification (NCBI taxonomy): domain Eukaryota; kingdom Metazoa; phylum Arthropoda; class Malacostraca; order Isopoda; family Armadillidiidae; genus Armadillidium; species Armadillidium nasatum. Next base: position 38,437 of record SEYY01020906.1, on the reverse strand, counting down.
CATGAAGAAAATTTTTATATAAATAATAATGATAATTTTAATTTATAAATGAAGAAATTTATTTTGAAGAATATAGAAGACATTTTCTTAAGCTTGATTCACACAAATGGTGACCGCCGCGTGCCGCCGCCACTCGCGCTCTATATAGAAAACATAAATAATATTATTTTGAAAGCGATTATTCATACACGAAGGCACTCTCAATGCACCTCGCGCATTCACATACATACATATATAAACACACACGCACACACCATAATGAATCTAGCTTTGTCTAATTTTCGGATATATGATCTACAGTCTTTCCCAGAAGAACGAGGCTTGAAGTAAGTTCGGTCGGTGCTTGTAACGTGCGGGAGAATACGAGTATAAATTGTGAGCTATAACTAAAAACGAGAGAGAGAGAGAGAGAGAGAGAGAGAGAGAGAGAGAGAGAGAGAGAGAGAGAGAGAGAGAGAGAGAGAGAGAGAGAGAGAAGAAAAGAAAAAATCGTAGATGACAAAAAATTTAAAAAATTCATTACGAATTATAATTCTTTCCCCTCTTCATTAATTAATTTTAAACATGATAATTTTTAAACAATTTTAAATATTCTGCATTTCTTTAAAAATATTTAACAAAAATTTTTATGAAGCTCAATATGAATCCGTCAGTTACGTTCACGATATACACTTAATTAAACAAGTATTTCCTTTTACTACATATATATATATATATATATATATATATATATATATATATATATATATATATATATATATATATATATATATATATATATATATATATATATATATATATATATATATATATATATATATATATATATATATATATATATCAGTAAAAGAAAAAAAAAAGCCAAGAGCGTGACTGTATGTAACGGTGGAGCTGTGATAGAAATTCAATAACGTAAACACCTTACTAGAAAGCAATTTTTGGCTTGCCAGGATGATAGAGTGGTTATGATGATGGATATATCATTCTCAGTTGTGAAGCGCCAGTTCTGTTTCTCAAGGAAACAAATTCTCTTTCATCCCATTATTGATTTGGTTTACCTTACATAAATATACCGAGTGGTATGTATGCATGTTGTGTGTGTGGCGGTATGCTTCGTAAGAGCAAACGTAGACATTGTTATAAGCTATGAATCCATCACTGGAAACCCAATATCGCTTATGAATCAATACGAATGAAATGCTGCTCGGATATTGGACTAAATTATTTATACAATAATCAATTTCCTTTGTGCATTTAGATACATCGTTACACATACATACATATATATATATATATATATATATATATATATATATATATATATATATATATATATATATATATATATATATATATATATATATATATATATATATATATATATATATATATTAATCGATTCTTTTTAAAACCACTTTTAATAAAAGTAATAAAAAGTAAAACACTAAAGCGAAGGTTAACAACAGGATTAAAAAAATACATAACAGAATGGAGTTAAGCGTGACTTTCGGAGAAGTTACATTTCTCCCTCTTATATATTCTTTAGGGAAGTTTATAAATCTAAGTGAGAATATAAACATGAAATAATCTATTTGGTGGAGAACTTTTAATATAAAGGTTGGGAAGAAAAGACAATAATAATTACTACTCAAGTACCTTTGTGAAATTGGCGTCATGAAGTTCAAAAGAATGAAAAGTGGTTAATAAAGATACAAAGAAAATGATCACATTTTTGAGAATAAGTTGTCTGAGCAGTGAGCACCAATAAACAAATAGTGGAAGTGGAAGAACCTTACAGATAAAAACAGAGGTCAAATGAAACAAACACAACCTAAAACTTATTCTGGAGCAACCTGCTATAACTATCATGTGACTACCGCTCAGCTGAACCTAAGAAGGTTAGTAAATGAAACACAACGACAAAGAGACGGTTATAGCATTACTGAAGAAGGATAATGATAAAATAAGATAATATCTAGTAAACTGGAGAATTCAAAGAACAGTGTGTAAATCAGTATTCATTGTAATACGAAAACTTCAGGGAACGTTATATGTGATGCTTGTTAAACAGTTTGGGTCATAAGCCAAGTAACGACGACATTTCTGAGAGTAGCTCACAAGAATAAAGTTAAAGTTAGAACCAAAACTATTAAAAAAAAAGAAACGCCATATATGTCATGAAAAAGTTTGCTAAGAGTCAAGAGAGATATATTGGTAGAATCTTCGCTCTGTTGATTTTGAAAAGGCTTTCCATATAGTTTGATAAGAAAGTTTCAAGAAATCTGAGTGTCTGGAAATGTAAGGGAAAGATTGAGTAATATTAAAAAAGACGAAAGAGAATGGCGGTGCACTGAGAGACTTTAATGTTTCTTGGATGTGACGACTGAAGCAAAGAAGATAAATGACTTAATTAATTAATAAATTAATTAATTAATTAGCTAATGTCGTAAAAATAAAAAAAAAAAAAAAAAAAAAAAAAAAAATAAAAAAAATAAAATTAATATATATATATATATATATATATATATATATATATATATATATATATATATATATATATATATATATATTATATATATATATATATATATATATATATATATATATATACTATTTAGATTCAGACGTAGAAAGGAAAAGTGAAAAGCCTATGAACTTTTTTACTTTCTTCTGAAAAGCACCGTTCATTATAAGTTCTACTATAAACACTAGGGTAGAGAGAAACTTAGTAAAACAGGTTCAAATTTATGTACTTAAAAATTAGACTGATTGAAATGGAATATGTATGATAGAAATTAAAAAAACTGATTAATATAGCTAATGAGATTTTCAAGAATAAAGATTTATCAAGAAGCTTCAAAATCTTGGTATAAATACAAGATAAACTATCATTAAATTCCATATCACGTGGTCAACGTATGGATGAGTCATGGATTTAAACAAAGAAGATGAAGATGAGGATGAAGCATTTAAAATATGATTTTGGAGAAGAATGCCGAAGGCTTCATAGACTGAAAGAGTAAGAAATACTTAGAGAAATAAAGAGTACTTGAAATAATGAATGTTTCAAGAAACATAAAAAGGAAAAGACAAAACTATTCCGATTCGTATGACAAAGTTTGAGTGGAATTAAAAGAAGAATGCTGACAACAGGAAAACGTTAAGATGACACATTTGGACAGTTTAGTAATATTCTTAGTGAAGAGTTTCCTACATTTAAATGGATATGACACTCTCCCAAAAATAATAATAATAATAATAATAATAATATATATATATATATATATATATATATATATATATATATATATATATATATATATATATATATATATATTATATATATATATATATGCTAATTATTAATTTATTCAGTATTTACAAAACGAAATTATAATAAATTATAATATATAAATTATAATTTAATATAATTACTA
>SEYY01020906.1:25000-30000 GCA_009176605.1 Armadillidium nasatum | reverse complement strand
TGCAACGTCATTACAAAAACATTCATTAATCAATAATATAGTTATTTTTCACAGTAATTTTTCACTTTTAAAATAATAAGTTCAATATTTCTATTTATAATATAAGAAAGTGTATATTTAGTGCATAATTTTTCCTATAAAGTAAAAAAAATTAAAAGAAAAACAAAAAACAAATTAAATATTTGCAAAATAAAATCTCCATAGCGCTATCTGGCAACTATACTTTAAAAACAGTTATCAAATTGACAATTTGTTCACATTTATTTTTATAAATGAGGCTAATAAAACCTTTTTTCACTTTCAGTATTATATTTTTTAACAATTTATCTACATATTATTTCCTTCACATTTTATATATATATATATATATATATATATATATATATATATATATATATATATATATATATATATATATATATATATATATATATATATATATATATATATATATATATATATATATAATAATAATATATAATAATAATATAATAATATAATATATATATAATAATAATAATAGAGGTTTAATTGAAAAAATAAATTGCTAGAAGTAATAAATGTCGAAATGTCAAATAAAACAAAATCAATCAATTTAAGACGCCTTAGTAGCATATATAAAATAAATAAATCAATTCTATTCAAATTATCTTACTACTCCATCATCCTATTATTCCATCAACATAAAAAATTTACTGATAATTGAATGATTCACATCCGTGGAGAAGTGTTTTTCTAAAAGCCGAAATATTTTCTTACGAATTTAAAACTGAAAAAGTTTTGTGAAGCGTGGAAACTTCTCCAGTGAGATTTTTCGATACAAATACTTAGATAATACTGCTGCTTTTTTACAATTATTATTATTATTATTATTATTATTATTATTATTATAACTTTAATTTCACGAAATCTAATGATTCGCCCTTCAAGCATTCATTGTTCTTGTGTGAGATCGTCTTTAAATTTGGAAAATACCTCTGGAAACTTTATTTGCATCAGTTCAATATGGCGACGCATATATGGAATTTACTTTATAACATATCAGTGCATTGCAAATATTGTCCTAACGAATCGTTGGGACAAGTGGTAAAAATGTCACAGAAAGTTTTTCAAATGAAAAAAAAAGGCATGTTAAGCATAAGAAAGTGGCTTCACCTGTTTGTTTTGTGATAAGAAAATAACCGATAAAATTTGTTGTGACATTTTTACCACTTGTCCCAGCGATTCGTTAGGATAATTTTTCCTGTGTGGAAAATGTCTTAGTTAACATTTAGTCAAGAATATTCAATAACTTTTCAGTTATCCTATAATAACAAAATAAAAAAAGGTGAATTTATTTTCTTATGCATAATATATATATATATATATATATATATATATATATATATATATATATATTATATATATATATATATATATATATTATATATATATATATATATATATATATATATATATATATATATATATATATATATATATATATTCGTTGAAAATTTTATGGTGTCATTTTTGTCATTTGTACCAACAACCATGGGAACATATTAAGTGCAATGTAAAATACAAAATTCATTCATGTTACTGAGACTGACTGTAGATGTTCCCCGAAATTACATTTTGTCAATTGTAATTCAAACTCTTTAAAAAAAAAAAATAAAAAAAATAAAAAGTTTCGTAAGAGTTTGAAAGCTTAAATTTCACACCTAACCTAAACCACGGCCAAACGGAGCAAAATTTTCTTTTATGTTAGTACTTGACATGAACGAATCTTTGTTGTAATCCACTGCAAAAAAAATGTCCCAACAAAAATGTGATCATAATGTCACAACGAATATTTTCAATTATTTTATTTTATTTCATAGAGAGAAAAATAAATTAGTGAAACTACTTTTTTATATGAAATATGTGTTTTGCGTTGAAAATTGTTTTGTAACATTCGCTGGAACAGTTTTGCAGAGCTTATATATATATATATATATATATATATATATATATATATATATATATATATATATATATATATATATATATATATATATATATATATATATATATATATATATATAACATTGACAAAAAAGACTTCCCAGTTGTTGTTTTTTTTTATGCTTAAGTAAATTTTCTTTATAATATTTGACACGAAACAAAATGTCAGAAGTCCAGATTGCTTTACAAAGTAATCTCTCACTTTCAATATTTCAATCCCATGAAAGAGTTTCCCTGGAAGTTTCTGGGTTTTTTAGTGGCCTTTCTTCCAAGCCCTTCTTTCTCTATCCAATTTTCTAAGAATTTTAAATATTGATTTTTATCAATACTTTAAAACATTCTTTTATGTGACTTAAAAATGTTATGATGGAAAAGAGCATTGGTTTTTATAAAACTTCAAAGAGAGAGAGAGAGAGAGAGAGAGAGAGAGAGAGAGAGAGAGAGAGAGAGAGAGAGAGAGAGAGAGAGAGAGAGAGAGAGAGAGAGAGAGCAGACGACAAATGAACGTTCACCCATTGAAATGCTTAAAGTTAAAGGAAGTGAGAATTTAGAGAAAGAAAGGGTGTTCCAAATTTCAGTACGTGAAAGTAAACATAATAATAATAATAATAATAATAATAATAATAATAATAATAATAATAATAATAAATAAATAATAATATTTGTGAAGAGAAAGGAATAAAAGAAACATGTACTATCATACCAAATATTCAATGATTTTATTTTCTACTGATACAATTAATTTAACAAAATTTTAAATACCACCATTTTCAAACATAATTAAAAAATCATTTACATTGCATGCAATAAAAATTTTCAAAGTATTTTAAAAAAGCAACTGCAAAGTAATATTTGAGCACCGTTATTGTGGACATCTGGCTAGCCTTTTAACTCTTGGCGGAATATTTTTCGAGAAATCCAACATCTAGGCAGAATCCCTGTAATAATTTAGGGATAAATACTAGAGTTAACCCAGGAAAAAGGGTCGACCCCTCAAAGAAAGGTAGGCCAGCCAAAATGAGTATTTTAGCAGGAAAATCCCTGTCAAAAAACAGAAGGTATCCCACAATCTAGGATTTGGTCAAGCTAATTTTTTTTAGCGGAATTACTAGGACATCCGATCTCTGTCGGATATTTCCCTTAATGTAGGCAAGAAAGTAAGGGCACAACGGTCCCAGACGGATATTTTTTGGAAGGAATCTTTTGACATCAAATCTCTAGTCGGATGTTTCGGCAATTTTTGGCGCTACATAAACTTATTATTATCTGTATAAATATTTATCTCATAGAATTAAACAGAGTAGGATTTGTTATGCAGTGTAAATAACATTGTTTACACATATAAAGACGTAATCAGCAAACTCGCTTAAAGCTCACACTTAAACACTCATATAAATAACACATATACATGAGTAGCGGTTAAACACAGTTAAATTGTTTGAAAAATATGAGTAAATTTAAATTTATATAAAGTAATTAATTAACGTGTTGATATATATTTTTTCCTCATTTTAATAAACATAAAAATTGATTAGAAAAAAAAAATATCAAAAGTTTCATTTTAAATATACAAATAAAATACATCGAGGAATAATATTATATAAGTATTATAAATAATGAACAATAGGCATGACAAGAGATATTTCTTTTTATATTAAAGTTATCTTTTGAAGATAAATATTACGAATTAGCTATTAATATCCACACGTTTTTCTTTTTTAAGATTGAAATCACACAAAAGTATAAAATTTTATATAGAAAAGTTACTGCAGCACATAATATTTATATATACATCACTCTTTCGCTACATCATATATATATATATATATATATATATATATATATATATATATATATATATATATATTATATATATATATATATATATATATATATATATATATATATATATATATATATATAAACAACTGATCATCACTGAAACTAAATAGACAGCTTTTGATGAAACAGCTGATTTACCCCTATTACAAAGATATGATCGACCGTAAGCACTAAGCACTACCCACTGTTTAACAACTGAGTTATATCACATGTTTAGATATGTTCTATTTGTTAAAGATCTTTTGAATCTTATTTTTTTTTCGATAGAATGTTTGCTGACCTTTTAAACTTTTTCTGACTCTGGTAGATAAACTGATTGGAAGAGGGGAAATGCCTGTCTGTTCCACAAAAATCCTTTCTCCACCTTGGCCCTACTTTATGAATCTTCATTATTATTATTATTATTTTCATCTTCAATTTTTCCTTATTCCCAATACGAAGGATACAAACACGAGCAATCACCGTATCATCCTAAGCTTAAACAAATTGCAATCTAAGCAAATGTATGGATTCGGAATGAAATAATACAATCATCTATAGCCCAGATGATTGTATTAAGGGTTTTGATGATTTAAAGCTAAAAATAAAAAGAATAAATTCAAAATAAATAAATAAAAATATAGATAGGAAAAGATAAAGACTCTAATGTTGAGTCAAACCACAAAAGCACTTAACTTCAAATTATAAATTGTAATAAAATAAATTTTGATATAAAGCTCAAAAAACTCTCGCAATTGCATTTTCATATTTCATCGTAAAAAGACCTGCATTTGCCCTCTTTCAGAGGAGGTCGAACGAGGGGAGACATAAAATAAAGAGAAGAGGGGAACGAGGTTACGTGTACTGAATCTTTTATACCGATCCACACCTGTGCAATTCAGGGAAAACATATCCTTTAAATTTCTTGGTAAAGGAACATCAAAAAAGTCCGAATAGAGAAAAAATGGAGCTTGGAAGTAAGGAAGAGGATGGAGGAAGGAAAGCCCTGAGGACGAATATTAAAGGGGGGATGGTAGTGTTAGGGGGAGTGGTGTTGGAGGGGGAGTTTGGGGTGGAAGGGAGTTTTCATTGAATAAATAAACTGAAGAAGAGATGGGTAAAGTAGATGAGTGAGTGAACGTTTGTCTGTGTAACGAGGGGATTCTGTAGGTTGAGAGATAAGTTATCTTTCC
>SEYY01020906.1:0-5000 GCA_009176605.1 Armadillidium nasatum | reverse complement strand
TTTTATTACTTTAATATATGATTTTATTCAAATAATAAAAAAAAAAAAAAAAAAAAAAAAATTGAAAATAGAAAATATTTCTACACAAAATTAACAGGCAAACACACACACACACATACACATAAATACAGAAAAATATTCTCAAAACATTGAAAACTTTTGATCTTTGAAAAAATTCCAAATTCCAAAATTTTTATTTTCTTTACATAAAATATTTTAAAAGAATCAGTAAAAAAATATTGTAAAAAAAAATAAATCTTACAAATTTTCAATCAACTTCAAACATTCATTTAATTTTTTTTAAATATATTTTGCATTTCTATATTCTATATTGAATTCATATATATATATAATATATATATATATATATATATATATATATATATATATATTAATATATTAATTTATATGTGTGTGTATGTTATGTGCGTGTGTTGTGTGTACGCGCGATAGTGTATGTGAATTTTGTAAAGGCCATTTTTGTATCGCTAACTATTCATATACTTTCCTTCACTATATTCAATATTTAGATTTTTATCTTTAATGATGAGTCAGTTTTTATTTTTGATTATGAATTACAAAATCTGTTCCTTAGTATTAAAGATGTGCTATCTTCGTTAAAGCACTGAAATTATATCATTGAAAACGAACTTTTTTTTTAAATGTAATTGCATTAGACTATTATGATGGGCATTGCTTTCCCCATATCTGTAGAGATAAACAAATTATCTTCGTATATTCAAACTGAATTCTTTGAATTTAAAAAAAAAATAAAAAAAATAAAAATAAAAAATAAAAAATAGCCACTTTCTGACCTCTTTCCAATTAGCACTATTCCTAGTTTCGAGTTTCGAGTGCTAAAGTATTTTCAAGTATGTATCAACTGTTAAATTGATATTTGCATTTATTATTGATTGGTTTAATTTACATACATTTAAACTTCATTTGAATTCTTATCGTTCCATTACATTCTTGGTAAGATTGCATTCATTTGCATTTGGATTAAAGAATAAGCCTAATGGTCTGATTTAAGCTGATACTATTTCCATAAAATAAGAATTTTATTAAGAGAGAGAATGAAGGGCATAGAGAGTACAAACTTACAAAACTAATTTACGAATCTTGAAGGTTGTTCAAAAGTTCAATATATAAGTACACAAATTTCTCGGTTGAGCTGAAGAGTGACCAAATGAATTTTATAGCAAGAAATTTAAGTTTCATTACATTAGAAACTCAAATATAGAATAATAATAATTGTATATGATTTGAGGGTCATCTTGAATATTCACGAAAATTTAGGTTATACATTGGGATTATGTTTTAATGACTTAAAATCACGTAAGAAAACTTTGAAAACTTCTACAGCATTATTAATAGAGAAGCAGAATATGCCCCTTCTAATGAAAATTATATTTGCATAATGCTCTCTAAAAATAGCATCTACTTTTTACGGCAGCAAAGTTGCCAGAAGTGTTAAATAAGTCACATTGTAAAGAAAAAATATTTCTGACTCACACCGTTAATATTGAGCTGTTATCTTTGTTAAATTTATATTATTATTATATATAATATATATATATATATTATATATATATATTATATCTTATATATTATATAATGCACAAAAGTGGATTCCTAAGTCAAATCTTTTAAGTTAGACCCAACTTTAACTTTTTCCTTTCCTCGTATAACACCTTTTCCATTTTTGTTGACTGCAACAAGTATTACAAAGAAATTTAATACAATCTTTAGGTAAAGAAAGCTGAGAATGGCTGAACAGTTTTTCACTCGTCGAGTCACAAACCAACTTTATATGATATTTTTAGTTACAACTCTTCGTACGAATACAAATTGAAAAATATCTTCTTAGGCTTCCTTGTTTCTTTTATTCTTCATTATCTTCGTTATAATTAGGATAAGTAGTGCAAGGGTCCCGAAACTGTATCCAACTTCGACTTAAAAGTCATTAGATTTTCAAAGGTAAGAAGAGTCATGAATACTAATAAGAACAGGGAAGTGAAAATGACAATGTTCATAACTCTAAATCTCGAACCATTTAAGTGTTCATAAAACTGATGAACATTGTTAACGAATCACAAATATATACATATACACAAAACTCTTAGTTTGAGAGAAGTCTTAAAGGCCGTAATGAAAAACTTGGATAATATTTTCGTTCTTACCTTCCCCCTCATCAGTTTTCAAAAAGTTTAATTAAAAAGTTTTAATTTTAGGCTAGACACTTTCACCATTCGTTTTACGAGACTTAATTAATCTTGAGGATTGAAATATTATCACTATTACTCCTTAATTAAAAATTTTATTTAAGATATAGAATCTATACAGCAATGAAATACTTAACAGGAATTTTTAAGTGGCAGCTATTAAAATATAGAATTTATATATCAATTTTTATCAGGAATTTGTAGGTGGGGAACTTTCCTCACTTTCCATTAAGTAGGTTTAAGAATCCCAAATTTCTTCATATAAATTTGAATTAACTAATTCATATTACTTAAGATCTGAAATAGCGACAAGGGTAATTATCTTTTTAATCTTGAAACAATTTCAAAAAATTTTTTTTTTTTTTCAAATCTAACTTCTTGATCACTTTGCCGACAGATTACTGCCCATAAATAGGGTTTGCAGTGTACGTATATATATTATATATAATATATATATATAATATATATATATATATATATTATATATATTATATATAATATTAAAAAAAAAAAAAATAGCTAATGTACGGCGTTTAGATTTATCAGATTGAAGGTTTTGTTAACAACATTTAACTTTTTACCCTAGATTTCATTGCCATATATATATATTATATATATTATATAATATATATAAATATATATATTTATATATATATATATTATATATATATATATATATATACAGAGAAACAGTTAAGAACTCAATAAAATAATAACAATAATCAATATTTATTATTATTAATTATTAAAATTATTTTTTAAAATTTAATTAAAATTTCATCATATAAATAATATAATATATATTATATATATATATATATATATATATATATATATATATATTATATATATATAATATATATATATTTTTTTTTATTTTATATATTATATTATATATATATATATATATATATATATATATATATATATATATATAATATATATATATAATATATATATATATATAATTAATTTAAAATTATTTTTAAATAGTTTGAAACTTTTTTTTACGCCAATAATTTGGGTCGTACTTTCTAAAAGGTCTCATACTTAAAATATCAAAAAGCATTTTGTATATTTTGTTGTTGAAATCCGAAATGATGTTAAAACTTTCGAGTTTTATTCACTTATGGAACGAAAACAACTCTTAAAGTGTATCTTGATTAAACTCCTTCCATTATTTTAAACCTTTTTCTTCAGTGTAGCATATATCTCGGCTAAATTACTGAACAAATTAAAGTGTTAGCCAAGTTTGACACTACCTATTGCTTTTAGTAGGTCATTAATGCCAAAATATTAATTTTAAACCTTGTTAAAATCATTTCTAACTCTATAAAAACTATTTTTTATTGTTATATTAAAGATTAAAAAGCTTAAACTTGGTTAAATAAATTATGTTTAGTGTTTACATGAAGTGTTGGTAGAAGCAATGTTGAAAAACTTCTGACAATATATTTCAACTAATGACCCTGCAGTTGCCCATCAATTAGAAAAGTTTTTACCTATGCAAAGACTATATACAGAGCAGTCTCAAAAGAGGTTATACTTAAATAATTTCTGTTGCTAGTAAATGCATAATGCATAGATAAGTTAGAAGATATATTATGAACCAACATCTTACCCTCTGGATCATATAATTTAAAAGAGTTCAAAATAGCATACAATATGCATATAACAATTCTGAAATTTTATTTTTGAAACTTTGTGTGTTTAAGATTATAACAACGAATGCGTGAAAGCAGATAGCTATTATTCTTATCATATCACATAGTTAATGTTTATTATAATAGTTATTATACATTATCATTTTATTACTGTTATTCTCACGTTTCAGTAAATTTTATGATAAAACTTTTATAAAAAAAAAAAACAAAACAAAAAAAAGAAAAAAAAAACGCGTCGTTTTTTTATATATATTTTTTTAAAAAACTCAAAACGAAATTTTCTTGATTGCTCTTAGATAACAAAATTATTTATTAAAGTTTTTACAATATGGCTGAAAATATTCATTAAAATAATAAGATTAAAACACGGGAAAAAGTTTTATAACTATCACGGAATACTTTTTTATTTAAGAACTTAATCTGAAAGAATTTAAAGTAAAATTAAAGTAAAATTTTAATTTCACATTTTTAAAATTTAATTTCGCCATATAAGAAATCAATAAAGCCCTGTAAATTATTTTCATTGCAATTACATAATAACGAAGGCACTTTTAAATCTTTTTTCACAAACGTAAATGTAATTATTGATTTAGCAAAGTAATTTTGTACCAACCATAAGAGTAACAAAAACGTTACAAAAATACTAATTTTCAACCTTTAAAAAAAAGAAATATTAACGAACCTAAGCTTACTTCCTATAACCCTAAAGATTTCCTTTGCATTTTTAAAGAGCTTCATGCCTAAAAGTTTCAGTAAAATCAACACTACGCCCATATTCGTGTTTATCAATAAATATTCATAATATCTTTCGAATATACTCAAGTATATTCAAACAAATTCGTGTATATATTCTTGCCATTCCTCTACATTCTCCTACTTGATTTAGTTAACTCTGCATCCAACCCTTCTGTTTGTTTACCCTTCCCCCCCTGCCAAACCCACACCCCCTCCTCGTTCCAATGGTTGAAGCACTTCTTTTTAAATATTTCATCAAAGCTTCTTGAGTCGGAAGCGACGGGATGGAGCTTCCTTACCGAAGAAGCCTAAACGAAAAGCTCGGATATAAATTTAACACTGTGAGGAGAGACTTTTGTATGAGAGAGGCTTTTGT
>SEYY01020905.1:0-26986 GCA_009176605.1 Armadillidium nasatum | reverse complement strand
CACAAAGAAGGCGTGCGATCCTGATGGTATCCCTCCTAAGGTTCTCAAAATTTGTGCGCCTGAGCTTGCACCCTGCCTTGGTAAACCATTTCGTCTTTATCTTTCTACTTCAATTTCCCTCTCAATTCTTCAAATCTTTTTTCTGTTCGTCATTATGACTTTCCTAAAAAGGCACTGCTGATGATCTTCTTTCCCTTCTCTCTGACTCTTATTCCTATGTTTTTTGGCATTTCGGGGAAATCTTTTGCTGTTTCGCTGAATATATCGAAAGGCTTCACTAGAGTCATGTACAAAGCATTGATTTCTGAACTTCCCTTTTTCTTAATTCATTATTATTTCTGTAGTCTTCTCTCCTATTTCCATTCCGGTCTTTCTATAGCTGATGCTGTAGACGGCCACCGTTCATCATTTAGATATATTAATAGTAGTGTTCCTAAAGGTTCTGTCCTATCCCCAGCACTTTTACTACTTTTCATTAATAATTTTCTCTCTATTACATCATCACATATCCTCTCCTATGCTGATAACTCAATATTTCACTACTCTTTATATTTTGAAAGACGCCCTCTTCACTCAGTTAATTGGCGACCTTGGAGCAACTAACATCCGATCTTTCTCTTATTTCAAGTTGGGGCAGAGGAAATATGATTGATTTCAACGCCTCAAAAACTCAAGTCTTCCATCTTTCTGCTCGACACAACCTTCCACACAGCTATAATGTCTTAATGATTTCATTTTTGAAAACACACAACTCAAACCTTCAACTCTCCTTAATATTTTCGGTGTTTCTTTCTCTCGTGATCTTTCTTGAAAAGATCACATTACTTCTCTTTCTAAGCAAGCTTCCAAGAGGTAAGCTGTTATGAGGCTCCTTCAGAATTTCTTCACGCCACCCTAGTTGCTTTTTCGTTATAGGGTTGTTGTTTACTCCTGGATGGAATACGCCTCATACATCTGGGGTAATTCCACACATAAAGCTCTCTTTGACAAGGTGGACTCTAGGAATTTTTTTCTTATTAACTCTCGCGTTCTCACTAATTCTCTCCAATCTCTTTCTGCCCTTTGAACTGTGGCTTCACTCTCTCTATGCTATCGCTATTACAATGAACACTGCTCTTCTGAACTCTCCCGTCATACTTCTTCCATTGAGAAGTGCTCGTGTGACACGATTTCTACACAGTATCATCATTTCTTTGTTCAACTCTCTTACCCCAGACTTAATCACTGTGCTCAATCTTACATATTCTTCTACGGGTAAAGTCTGGAACACACTCCATTTATCTGTTTTCCTACTTCCTTTGACTTGGATACTTTCAAGCGCCATGTATCTGGACATGTCGGAGTTTAACAATCAGTTTCCTGTATTACCCTAACTCTGGTGGAAATTAGTAGGCATCTGGCCTTTGCCCACCAAAAGAGACATTAAAAAACAAAACAAAAAAATCCAAGGTGGATGTAAGTCAAAAGTAGGTAACATATACAGACGAGTATTGTGAAAGATTGTGACCAAAAGTAAGAAACCAGCTGCTGTAAAACTTACTAATAAATTAAATACCAGTCTTATAAACCCTGTCACCACAAAAATAGTGATGATGGAACTCAGCAAGAATATTCATGTGCGTACTTCAATTGCCAAACCTTTGTAAATGATATGAATGTCAGAGAGTGGAGAGAGTGATGTAACACTCATAATGATTGGATTGATGATTAATAGAAGACGTTTCCCTTTTTCAGATGAATCGACCTTCTCACTGTTTCCAACCTCTGGCCAGAATTTACATGAGGAGAACGAGATCCTAGGAAAAATAACCAGGACTGTCCTTATGGCCCAGGCGAAGCATGGAAAAAGTTCTATCATGGTTTGGGTAGCTATAATCACGGTTTTCTGCAGGGAGGCTTACGGTCCTGATGTATCCCTTCTGTGGTTCTCAAAACTTGTGCTTCCAGAGTTTACACCCTGCCATGGTAAGCTATTTCGTCTACGTCTTTCTACTTCAACTTTCCCATCTTACTGGAAACGTGCGCTCATTCAGCCTGTGCCGAAAAAGGGGGACCCCTCTCAACCCTCTAATTACCGTCCCATTTCTTTAACTTACGCTCTTTCTAAAGTTTTCGAATTTATCCTTAACAGGAAGATTTGGAAACATCTCAATTCTTCTAATCTGATCTCTTATCGCTAGTATGGCTTTTGTAAGAAAAGCTCTACTGGTAATTTTCTTTCCCTTCTCTCTGAACTTTCTCTTCGATCTTCTTAATATTCTCTTTCTTTTTCGTGAATCTTTCTTGGAAAGATCACATTACTTCTCTTCCCAAACAAGTTTCTAAGAGGTTAGGTGTTTTCAAGTGCCTTCAGAATTTCTTCACACCACCTGAGTTGCTTGCTCTTTATATGGGTGTTGTTCGCCCCTGTATGAAATACGCCTCACACAACAGTGGTGGTTCCACTCATATAGCTGTTCTCGAAAAGGTGGAGCTTAGGGCTTTTCGTCTTATAAAGGTTGAAGGCGGAAATATGGTTTGAAACGTTCACATTGTATTAAATGAATATGTGGAAACTCTTAATATTGGTTTTACCCTTTTTAATTAGATTAAGGTTCTCTAGGAAAGAAGCTATCTCTATATATATATATATATATATATATATATATATTATATATATATATATATATATATATATATATATATATATATATATATATATATATATATATATATATATAATATATATATATATTATATATATATATATATATATATATATATATATATATATATATATATATATATATATATATATATATATATATATATATATATATATATATATATATATATATATATATATATATATATATATATATATATATATATATATATATATATATATATATATATATATATATATATATATTTTTTAAAGCACAATAAAAAAAAAAAATTTAATATTTAAAGCTTCCTGAATTAAATTAAGTTTAGGAAGCTTTGAAACCAATTTGCTGTTCATACACTCACACACACACACACACACACACAACACACACACACACACACACACACACACACACACACACAAGTTACTTTTTTCAAAGGAATATTTCTGTAATTCAACTATGTAATTAATGTTCCTCCAATTCTCTTTTGCAAAGACTTTCAGCGTTTCTAATAATAAGGATAGATGGAAATGGCTAGACCAGGGGTGGGCAACCATTGGCACGCGTCCAGAACGTGGAGAGCCGATAAATTTTTTCTGGCACGTCAAAATGTTTTTCCTTTTAATTTTCTTTAAGATGGCAAAGGTTCAGGATTGTTAATATGTAATTTTAAATGTAAATAAATATGTTTTCTTTTTTGTACATAATTTATAAATTATTTAAAATCAGCAGTAGATTATCTGTAAAAAACTTTTATTGTGTTTCAGTCATGCAAATGTAAAAGAGTTCTTCAAATACTTAAAATATATCAAATATGTGGTCAAAAATTTTGGTTGGCGCTTTGAAAAATTTTGTGTCGGAGATTCTGCCGATTTTGGCACGCACTCTCGAAAAGGTTGCCCACCCCTGGCCTAGACAAAGCTTCATAATTTTACATATCACATAACAACGCAGATTATGTATTACTGATGTAAGAAGCTCAGTATTTGAAATTGTTTAATGTCCTCAGAAAAGAAGTTGAGATAGATAACATCCACAACTACAACTACAGATATGCGCGAAATCTAATTATATATATATATATATATATATATATATATATATATATATATATATATATATATATATATATATATATATATATATATATATATATATATATATATATAATATATATATATATATGCACTCATTAAAACAATATTTTATAAATATTTTATGAAATTTTCAAGTTTTGTACTAGTATCAATTAGGTTTATTTTTTTAACTATAATTTCTGATGAAGATTCACAAACACACACTTAAGAAACTACGAAAATCGGTCAAATTATAAAAATTTTAACAATCTTTATTTGTGTGTTTAATGACTGCTTCTTCAGGCATCATAAAAAGACAGCACTTGTGCCAAAATCTATGATGTCATAAGACTATAATGATGACGAATATATGACGTCATAGAAGATTTAAAAATATATTATATATATATATATATATATATATATATATATAATATATATATATATTATATATATATATATATTATATATATATATATATATATATATATATATATATATATATATATATATATATATATATATATATATATATATATATATATATATATATATATATATATATATATATATATTATATATATATATATATTATATATATATATATATATATATATATATATATATATATATATATATATATATATATATATATATATATATATATATATATATATATATATATATATATATATATATATATATATATATATATATATATATATATATATTTTGGGGATAGGCCTAGGAAGCCACCAACTGATTGCCTTGCTCAAGAAACTCATGTCTTCGTTCGAGACAGCTGACAGGTGCTAGCACCTACAGGAGTATGGTGAGAAGTGAGAAAGATATATATATATATATATATATATATATATATATATATATATATATATATATATATATATATATATATATATATATAATATATATATATATATATATATAGGAATACATGATTTTGAAAGACGTGTAAAATAAATTGAATAAAATAATTAAACTGATTGTCTGAGGTGGAGTGTGGAAAGAATGAGGAGTCGGAATAATGCTAGTTATTATTAATAATAGTAATTATTTTTAAAAATTGTGTTTAAAACTTACAAATCGTAGCCTGAGCAATAAATCATCTCGGCCTTTGATTCTCTGATGTCTTCTTTGTCTTGTCTTCTTCCCATAAATATCTGCATTAATATTCTCAGCAGAACAATAATGTTTTTTTCCTATTATAAATTTACTAAGATTCTTCCGTAGAAATAACTCTGAACTTATTTACAGTGCAATTTAAATAAAGATATTTCATCATTTTGCCTCATATTTTTAATGACAATCGTTCGATCTTCGATCTTCTCTCTTTTATCGAACTTCTAAATGGGTTCACAGTGAAATGTATCTTCAAGATTTGTTCAAGAATGAAATGAAATTCATCAAAACTATCGTTTTCTATATGTATTTAAGACAATTACACTATTATAGAGCAATGTAATTAATTAAAAGTTATGGACAATCATAATTTCATATATTTCTGGAGCAATAAGAAATCAATTAGTTTTTAACTGTTCTGAATCAAATTTGATATATTTAAAAAAAAAAATCAATTGATTTTTTAAATGATTTTTATTTTAAAATCATGATTTTTTTTGTTTTTTATTTTTATTTTTTTTTAAATAACGTAACTGTTTTAACATTTTTATGTTCCCCAAATCATAAGAGAATTTGAAAAAAAATATAAATAATTAAAATTAAAATAAATTTAAACATTTTATTGGGTTGGAAGCAAAAATTAATCAACATCCAACGATATTTTTCACTTAATTATTCACACTAAATTATAAATATTTAAAAAAAAAAAAAAAAAAAAAAAAAAAAAAAAAAAAAAAAAAAAAAAAAAAAAAAAAAATTAAAATAAAAACAAATTAATTTTTAAATATAATATATATATATATATATATATATATATATATATATATATATATATATATATATATATATATATATATATATATATATATATATATATATATATATATATATATATATATATATATATATATATATATATATATATATATATATATATATATATATATATATATATATATATATATATATATATATATATATATATATATATATATATATATATATAATTGAACCAATTAACTAACATTTCATATTCTACTTCAAATTTCTAATTGTCTCTATTTTTTTATGTTCTTTTTATAGAAAATAATTTGTTTTATTTTTTATTTTATTTTATTTTTTTTTTTTTTATTTTAGTTCAGAATTTAAGTGCTGAGAGTTCAGACGTTAAAAACAAAATATCTTTTTAAATATTTATATTAATAATATAATAATAACAAATGCTAAATTGCAGCATTGAACCATAAATTAATTTTAAAAATTAAAATATAATAGTGTTTACATATTTTCTTTGAAATTTAAAATTTAAATACAGTGGATTGGTTCTATCAGTCGAACTTTCGTCATTTTTATATAAAAATTTGAAATAGTTCGTTCATTTTTTAAAAAATTATACTTTAAATAATGCAATTAATTAAGCTAAGTAACAAACTATATTTACTTATTTACTATTTTTAATTATTAATTAAACAGAAAGACTTAATTAATTAATTAGACTTAAAAGTAAAAACAAATTTAAAAATTAATTTTTTAATTGACCAGATAAATTCGGAAGGAGATGGCAGACTTCAAGGATTGAAAATGTCTTGCTTCTCCAACAGAGACGTCAAGGGCGTTGAGTCGATAGTCTTTCCAGGTCAGCAGTTTAAGTTCTAAAATGCTCTAACATCGATATATGTGGGCATTGGGCATGCACGATATCGATATACTCGATATCGTCCCTTTTTTTTTGATATTATTTTAATAAAATTATATTTACAAAAAGCAATTATTTTCAATACAACTTTACTCCAAGATGGTGATTAATAGTTTTCTTGGATATATTATAAAAGAGCCTTTAAGTGTTTCCTTTCAAAGGTTAGAAGACGCTTCAGGTGCAATCAGCAAACGTTGCAATTAAGTTAATCCATTATTAATAACAAAATTATTGAAATTAATTTATGTAAAAAAATGTCACAAAATAGAAGGAAATTTAAAACTGATAATCTTTTCAATTATGAATTCCTTTGAAGATTTTTAAATACAATATTAATATGTTGGTTTAATTAATCAAAGCATTTTAAATTTCCGAAGGATCATAAGCAAACATATTTCTTTGACTTTCAAAGTAAGAACTTGTAGTCGTCCGCTTTCACTACCGTTTAAGTTATACTGTGGCATGTCGACGTGAAGGGGAGAGACTATGGACCATTATATTATGCCGCTTCTTTTTGGTAGCCTACCTTTTGGGTCCAGCGTGTCTTATTTTATTTTTAAGTGAAGTACTAGCCATCCAAGTTCGCCTTGCATAATAAAGTGTTCTCATCAATTGATTCATTATTTCAATTTAGTGAGTGTTCCTACTTAGCCTAAATTACAACAACTTCTGGTACCTATATTTTGGGAGACCTTCACCAGCTCTCGGAGCGTGCGGTTCGCTCGCTCTGAACTGGTGGTGGCCTGAATGGCAGTATTTTGTCTGCCTGGAGGGACGACATATGCCCTCGTGGGTGAGGTCCTCTCTCAGAAACAAAACAAAAAACAAACCTATTTTTTATATTGTAAATACCTTGATTCTGATATCAGTGTTCCTATTTTTCTTTTCCTATTATTTATTTTCTATTTCTACTTGTTTAGGCCCTCGCAGTATAGACACCAGTTGTACCACAGCTACAGTTGGGCAACACAGACTTCAACTAACCATCTTCAGGTAATTCTTTAGTATTATTTCTTTCTCTATCTATTTATAATCAATATCACAGAACCAAACATTATTATTATTATTATTATTATTATTATTATTATTATTATTATTATTATTATTATTATTATTATTATTCATTATTATTATTATTATTATTATTATTATTATTATTATTATTATTATTATTATTAGTAGTAGTAGTAGTAGTAGTAGTAACTATGACAAAACTCATAAAAGTCACCTTGTATATATTCAGTGAATTCTGAGACATATTTAAGAGATAATAAATATTGTCACAGACATTCATTGACAGTTACTATACACTTATTTATATATGATTTTAAATTTTTAACAGCTGGGTTTCTATCTTTCAACTTCCTGTATTGCTTCCTGATTTTTATATTTTCATTCCTGCCATCCTATCCTTCTACAAAATAAATGTTGAATTGTTTGGTGGTGCGAATCCCAAGCCTTCAATGCAGTTCCAACCAAGAACATATCTTCCTCATGCACTATTAAAATTGATCCACATCAGGATCTTCGAGAAAATGAATGAACAACATTAAACCTTTGCTTTTCAAATTTTCAAAAATAAACGAGTCAGCTTTAATTTACAACTCCGAATGTTTCATATTGATAATTATTTAAGGTTACTCGATTGACAGGTAAGTCAATTTGAGTGAAGAAAAGATTAATGATTTTCATACAGAAAATCTGCTGATTCATTAGTATTCAGCCTACAAATTTGAAGAAGCAGTTGCATGACACACGAACACTTGTCTACAGGGGGCTCCGTCCCCAAGTCGTGAGTAATGGTGAATCATCTTTGAGAGTGCTTTATCATTTACTAATAAAAGATTGTTTAGAATAAGAAAGTTCTAAAGTCTGGGATCAGGGAGTTACTAAACAAGCTTCTAGAGGTTGAGTGTTCTGAGTTACATTTTTTCACACCACGCAAATTGTTTAATTTGTGTATTAACGTCCTCCAGCCTTGTATGGTATACGTATCGTAAATCTTGGGTGGATTCTCTCACATCCCTAGAATTTAGGCTCTATGCTAGAAAGTATCACCTCAATTATGAGCTCTGTATACTCATGCAAGCCTCTTCCACCGAAGGAGTAATCATTCCAAGGACAATCAAAGAATTACGACGGCAAGTTCGAACCATTTTGCGGCACCGAGGTGCCAAACACGTAATAATAAAGTCTTTCTTGCAGATAGCTTGAAGAAAAAGAACAGGATTGAAAGATAAATGATAATTGGAGGAAAAGAGAGCCAGGGAGGAGTTTAACACTATAAGCAGAAGATTTATATGTTCAGAAAAGATCAAGAATTATTATTATTAATCTCAAAGATGATCAGGGATAATGATGCAGAGCAACACCATCTGCTCAAAGTTATTCTGAATAGAGAACTTCAAAGCAAGTTTACTGTCTGTATCTTGAGAATTAGAAGAAAACTACTTGCAGTACTGAGTATTGAAATCACCCAAAATGACGATTTCGTATAGTTGAAAAATATAAGATAGTCAGTTGCATTAGGACATAAATAATTAGAACAAACGAATTATAGGTCAACACAAGTGCCTAAGCCACAAAATGGAAAATGTAGTGTTGACACCAAGAAATATCAAAAAAGGCTAGCTATTTTGGGAAAAAGGACTTCATTCATTGTGTGAAAATAACAGTAGAAGAAGCTTGATCATTTAAAGGATGGGGAATGAGATTTATATTTTCTGAAGGAAACTCCTCTATGCTTATCAATCCTCACTTTTAATTGTAAGACCGGTTTGGCCTACATAACGCGCATTACCGCTGGCACACTTAAATAAGTTAAATTAATGAGGATCTGAGAAGCATTGGAATAGATTCCTTGTGTCTGAAGAAAAATGTAAAAAATTATAATAATAAAAAATAATATAAAATCTAATAATAATAAATAATAATAATAATAATAATAATAATAATAATAATAATCAATAATAATATAATAATAATAATAATAATATTAATTATTAATGTTGTTTATTGACAACATAATTTATAAGCATAAACTGGCATCGGGGGGATTCTTATAAATTATAATATTGAATAAGTGAGTTAGTGTGGTGGAAATGATATCAGCCACGAGTTTGTTTGTATTTGTGGTTCGGGAAGCTCAAGATATCACATTTTTTATTTTTTAGGCCAGCTATTATATTTTGGACATCTAATGGAGTAATGTTTTCGAATGTGAAATGTGAGTTGCACCGAGGTAAAAATGTTTCAAAGTTTGTTTGACCTGCTGAACTATTTGTTAAAATTTTGGTTCCAATATTGATAAAATAACTGTTGAGTGAATCTGCGATTTTCTTTTGGTCTGTTGAAACTTCACCATTTATTGATAATTGGTTTATATTGTGGGTATGCTCTTGGCTTTTATTAATTAGATTCTTTATGAGGCTCCAAGTTGCTTTTGAATTATTGTTTACCTCGCAGAATTTATTAGTGTAATATGTTCTTTTCACCTTTTTAAATAATGGTTTAAACTGATTTCTATAATTGTTATATAATTGAAGAGGATGATTCCTCGTTTGTAATTACTGTAGAGTTTGTGGTTTTGATTTATTGAATTATATAATAATAATAATAATAATAATAATAATAATAATAATAATAATAATAATAATAATAATAATAATAATAATAATAAATAATAATTATAATAATAACAATTAAAAAAATAATGTTAATTTAATATAATAATAATAATAATAATAATAATAATAATAATAATAATAATAAAAATAATATTTTAATGACAATGATGATGCTGATAATAGTAACAGCAAAAATATTAATATTGATCTAATTACAATAATTAATAATAAAAATAATAATAATAATAATAATAATAATAATAATAATATAATAATAATAATAATAATAATAATAATAATAACAATCACTATTACCAATATTATCATTCTGACTACTTATATTTATGTTCATGATTTTTTATTTTTTTTTATTTTTTTAAAAATTTTTTTTTTTTTACAGTTCACATATACAAATAAAGAAGAGAAAGAAAACCGACTCAGACCAGAACCTAACGTACATCCCTTAGGTGGGCACAAACGGAAGTTTTGAAGAAAGGAAGATTAAATACAGGCGGAAATATAGATGATGGTAGAGAGTTCCACAGAACAGAGGTGGCTGGAAAGGGGGTACCACAAGGGGCTAGCCTGGGATTTGCAGCATCCATGCAAAATTCATGCGAAAGCAGTGCACTCCTTGTGCAACAAGGGCGACGCAATGGTGGAGAAATGCGAGACCAATTTCCTCGAGCACTTGTCATTGTAGTACAATTATAGTACCTATAGATAAGAGATAGTGCGCCAACGTCTCGTCGCAGAGAAAGAGGTTTCAAGAGAGTTTGAAAGTGGTTGACAGTTTATTAATTTTTTTGCTTTAGACTCAATTCTATCCAGAGGGGTGGAGGAGCCGGAACCTCTCCAAACGTTAGAACAGTACTCCATACAAGAGTGAATTAGACCCTTATATTATTGGATTAACTGCTCGGAAGAAAAAAATTTACGCAACCTGAATAGTACTCCCAACTTCTTAGAGGCAGTCTTAACAACCGTTGTGATATGTGGTTTCCAAGATAATTCATTGTTTATGTTTAGACCAAGAATGTTAATGTTACAGGTGAGACGGGAGAGCCATCGAAGATAGGAAAGTTAGGAGGTGTTTTTGAGAGGGAGATGTGAAGAAGTTGAAGTTTTAAAGAGTTAAATTTCACAAGGCTGCTATGACCCCATCGGGAATTCCTATCCAGATCGACAAGAATAGAATCGGAAAGTTGAGACGAGAAGTAACTCTAGAAACAAAAGAGGGAGCAGATTTGAAATGAGTAGAAGAATGTAGAGTTGAGTCTTCACCATAAGAGTGAACAGAGTTATTAGAAGTGCAGTTGAGAAGATCGTTAATGAAAAGTAAGAATAAAGTTAGAGATAAAACAGAACCCTGAGAAACAGGACTGTTGACAGGAAATGAGGAAGAGATTAGCTCCATCTACAAGTGCAGAAATGGAAAGATCTGAGAGAAAACTAGACAAAGCAAGTAAAGAGAAGGAGGAAACCCAAAGAAAGAACCTTGGAGAGCAGCGACGCATGCCATACCCGGTCTCAAGCCTTGAAAATGTCAAGCGCCACCATACAAAATTCCTTGAAGTCCCTAAGGTCAGAAGTATGTCACAAGTTGACCTCGAGCGACGAAAGCCATACTGATGATCTGAGAGAAGAGAATGAGACTCCAAATGATCCAGGAAATGAAACTTGAGGAGACATGGAATGATAATACTAAAATAAGATTAAAAACAGTAATAGTAAAATACGTCTACATAACACCACTGAGGTATTAATATTAATAACAATTTTCTATAATAATAATAATAATAATAATAATAATAATAATAATAATAATAATAATAATAATAATAATAATAATAATAATAAAAATTAAAAAAATAGAAAATAATATTCGTAATAATAGTTGCAATAATAGGAAAAAATAATATTAGTAAATACTGTAGAATATCTGATTTTAATAATAATAATAATATTACTAATAATAATAATTTCAATTTTCAGTTTCAATATTTTATTCAGAAGTACAATTACAGATTATACAGTGTTTCAGTAGGTTCTATTCTACTAGATACAATATTAATAATTAGTTAGCTGTACATTATTCTGAAAAGGGGCTTTTAAGTGGATACACAATGGTTTAAATTGAACATCAAAGTTTAGTTGATAAAAGTTCCTCAATTTATTTTAATAACCATTTAGATACTAATATGATGCATATAATATAATGAGCAATAATAAATATAGTAATAGCAATAATAATAAAAATTGTAATAATAAAGCTAATAAAAATAATAATAATAATAATAATAATAATAATAATAATAATAATAATAATAATAATAATAATAATAATAATAATAATAATAATAATAATTAATATATAGTAGCTAATAATGGTAACAATAATGAAATTAACGACAACAATAACAATAACAATAATATTAATTATAACAATAATAATTAATAATAATAATAATAATAACGGTAATTATAATTATAATAAATACCATCTCCAGCAGTAATACTAGAAAAATAGTACAACATTACTGTTAGTGTATGATGTCGCTAGAATTATAGTATTATCTACCGCACATATAATAATAATATTAATAATAATATTAATAATAAAATTAATAATGAATAATAATAATAATAATAGAAATAACAGCATTAATAATACTAATAAAAACAATACTAATGAAAACAATAACTTTTAATATAGTAACAATAACAAATAATAATAATAACAAAATAATAATAATAATAATAATAATAATAATAATAATAATAATAATAATGATGATGATAATAAAATAATAATAATAATAATAATAATAATAATAATAATAATAATAATAATAATAATAATAATAATAATGGTAATAATTTTACAGAATGCGTTCTTTATTTCAAGGAAAATAAATAGCTGAGTGTAGGGACCATGACGTTTGTTTTAAGGTTTATCTTTGTGGTTAGTCACTGAGTGCTTGGGTACTGAACCTTTCTTTCCCAAGACATATAGTCTAAAGTCGGTAGACTTTAAAAGAAAAGAAATAAATAAATAAAAAATAATAATTAACAATAGTAAAGAAATAATACTAAGAGTAACAATGTGCGAAATATATCAGTAATAATAATAATAATAATAATAATAATAATAATAATAATAATAATAATAATAATAATAATAATAATAATAATAATAATAATAATAATAATAATAATAATATAATAATAATAATAATAATAATAATAATAATAATAATAATAATAATAATAATAATAATAATAATAATAATAATGATAATTAAAATCTTTTTCTTTTTACAAATTCCAAATTAAAAAGAAAAGAGAGAAAAGAAGAAAGTAAAAAAATCAAAAAGTCAAATATATTCTTTAAATAAATCCACTGAAAATTCTTTTACCAACCCAAAAAGCAAAACAACCGAAAGGATGATATTAAATAATCAGAATGATAGTAATAATAATTTAGTAAAGAGTTCTTCCAAATCTTCTTAAAACAAACGTTGTGCACAAACTGCGAAGGTTTTACGGTGTGATTGGCAAGACGACGGTTCAACCTTTGAATTTGAGCCCTTCCAAACTGAACAGATTTTGTTCTCGTTTAGAGAGGAAGTGGACGGGTCGTAGAAACCTGGTAATGCTATTGAGTTTTCGGCTGGAATTTATATATATATATATATATATATATATATATATATATATATATATATATATATATATATATATATATATATATATATATATATATATATATATATATATATATATATATATAATATATATAATTTTTTTTGAAAATACACGATTCAAAACTTCATTTCTTCTTAATATTCTCGGTGTATCTTTTTTTAGTGATCTTTCTTGGAAGATCACATCACTTCTCATTCCAAACAAGCTACTAAGAGGTTGGGTGTTCTGAGGCGCCTTCAGACTTTCTTCTTGTCAACCCAGTTACCTGCTCTCCATAGGGGTGTTGTTCTCCCCTGTATGGAGAATGCTTCACACATCTGGGGTGGTTTCACTCATACAGCACTTCTTGAGAAGCTGGAGTCTAGGGCTTTTCGTCTCTTCACCATTCCTGCTCGTACTAACTCTCCCAATTTCTTCTGCCCGTCGAATTGTTGCGTCACTCTCTCTCTACTATCGCTATTACAACGGACACTGCACTTCTGAACTCTTTCGTTGCATATCTCCTCATTGAGATATGCCTTTCTACACAGTTTCAGCTTTTCTCTGTCCAACTCTCAGTCTCCACACTTAACCGCTATGCTCAATTTTACATATACTCTACTAATAAAGTCTGGACCAAGATAATTTTTTTCCAACTCCAAGTGGAATTTGGTAGGCCTCCGGACTTTCCCCATCCGAGGAGAAATATCCGTAAGAAATGGATATGAAAACAAATATGAGTATATTTTGAATGCAATAAAGTACAGAAAAGAGCTTAAGGAATTCGACAGCGAAAAACACTGGCACCCAATAATTATTTAGATTTATAAAAAGTAAATGTTAAAAAGTTCTCTCTCTTTTTTGCTTATTTATTGAAATTTGAATGTTAATAACTTTCTTTTATATTTTATTTATAATCAATACCTGAAGTATATATATATATATATATATATATAATATATATATATATATATATATATATATATATATATATATATATATATATATATATATATATATATATATATATATATATATATATATATATATATATATAATATATATATTAAAAATATTTTTAAGAGAACAAAACAACTCGCTTTCTATTATTAATAATAACCACAAAACCACTAAATAAAACAATAAAAATAATAAAAAGTTAAAATTAAGGGGAATTAAATAGCTGTAAATAGCAGAAATAGGAATAACAATTTAAAACGTACTATATTTCAGGGAACTATCCCTCTTTTTTGATGCGATCAGGTTAAAAGAAAAGTTAAGAAAGCCTTTCTTAACTTTTCTTTTAACCTGATCGCATCAGAAAAGAGGGATAGTTCCCTGAAATATAGTGCGTTTTAAATTTTTATTCCTATTTCTGCTATTTACGGCTTTAGCACATAGTTAATTCCCCTTAATTTTAACTTTTTATTATTTTTATTTAATTATTTAAAATAATAAATATATAATATATATATATATATATATATATATATATATATATATATATATATATATATATATATATATATATATATATATATATATATATATATATATATATATAGCAAAAAAGAGATGAAATTTATAAGTATTGTTGATTTCTTTTTCATTTTTAGTTGAGGTGATGGGGATTTGTAAAGGGTATTTGTATGTACGTTTTTGATGTGTGCGTATGTAAAAATATATTTTATACCTTATTATCAGCCTCTGAGCTAATGTTAAAAGAAAGAAGTATTTTTATTTATTTTTTACCCAATACTAATATATATATATATATATATATATATATATATATATATATATATATATATATATATATATATATATATATATATATATATATATATATATATATATATATATATATATATATATATATATATATATATATATATATATATATATACTCTACCGTGAAGAAATGATACTTACCTTTAGATTCCCAAATGAACTTCTTTTTAACTTCGTCGAAATATCTAGGATACCAAGCCATCTTATGAGCAGGACTCTGTGCTTTCACATGAGCGATTTGTTCCTTAAATAAAGTATGCATTTCGTCAGAATCAGGGACGAAATAATTAAATCCGCTTTTGCTGCATTCCTTTTTGGCATCTTCGTAGTTTAGATTGGTCCTTGTAACGCATATTTTTAGTATCTTTAGTTCGAAAGCATTATTACTCCCCATTCTGCTCATTTTGTTTTGTCTACAAAATTCCATATTATCTTCTCCTGAAAATGTTTAAATAATGACAACTAGTTGAGTTGCCTTTAGATTGTTTTATAAATTAATCTTTGTAGGCGGAGCTTCACGGCCCTATTCCAACACATTGTAGCTCGTCTGCTATAAGCTAATGGGTGTTAATAGATGTAATGTTGGGTAGGAGGTAGGGATCTTTTATAGTACTATGAGGTGTTACAAAAGGGCAAGGATTTCTTTTCTGGAGTTAAGTAAATTTTTAAATTGATTTTTTAAGCCTATGTAAATTACATTAGAACAAAATGAAAATACGAGTATGTTCATGGATTTTTATTACTGTATTTTGAAACGCGTTTTCCTAAAATGTTTTTTGTAAATAGTTTTATTTTCACACTTATAAATTGGGAGAGAACTGAGTTGGTTATTTAGCGAGAAACATTCCATAATTATAAATTCCAGAATTTGCGTTACAATGGTTACGTGTACTACGTTATTTGGGAAGACAGGTATGTTATTAGAAGGAGACAGGTACATTTTAGGGTTAGACAGGCAGGTTTTAAGGGGAGAGGAGAGGTGAAAAATAACTAACTTTCCTTACTAAGTTTATGAACATCGCCAAAATTGCGTCTCAAAAAAATTAATTCATTTAGAATGAAGACTAATATTATTCAGAATTTCATTGAATTAAAATATAATAATATATATATATATATATATATATATATATATATATATATATATATATATATATATATATATATATATATATATATATATATATATATATATATATATATATATATATATATATATATATATATATATATATATATATATATATATATATATATATATATATATATATATATATATATATATATATATATATATATATATATATATATATATATATATATATATATATATATAATATATATATTATATATATATATAACACTAAAACTGGGGAAATGTAAAGAGTAGAGCCAAATTAAAGGTTGACATGTCCTATTACACGAAACTTGAAAGCGTGCAAGTCAAAGGAAGCTTGAAAATAAGATAAAGGGAATGTGTTCCAGATTTTACCAGTAAAGTACGTGTAAGATTGAGCATTGCGGTTAAGTCTGGTGTCAGAGAGTTGGGGAGAAATGATAAGATTGTGTAGAAAGGCGTTCAGCGTTAGCCCCACTATGCGACAGGAGAGTTCAGAAGAGCATAATCCATTGTAATATCAGATAGGACAAGTGGACGCAACAAATAGATAAGCAGAAAGTGACTGAAGAGTTAGTGAGAGCTGTGTGCTTGAAACCGCTCCAGATGTGTGATCTATACTTCGTATATGGGCGAATGACAACCTCATAAAGAGCATGCAGCAAGGGTGCTGTGAATAAATTTTGAAGGTGTTTCAGAACACTCTATAACTCTTAGAAGAATGTTCAGTGAGACAGGTAGGCCTAATGTGATCATTATAAAAAAAAATATAAAAACAAAAAGAATCACCAAGAAAATTAAGGGCAGACGAAGGTTTGAATTGTTAATTTTATATGTTATGGTTGTATGAAATATGTCGAGTAGAAATATGAAGGAGCTAATACTTGAGACATTGAAAACAAATGTCTTCTCTGCCACAGTTAGAAATTTGAGGAAGATCAGAAGTTAGTAACTCCAAGACATCCATCATTCTTGCAGGAATTATTTGCTATTTTAGATTCTTTTAAAATGAAAGCAGTAATGAAAAATATTTATTGGATCCGATAGGTGGTTAAAGGACAGACAGAAAGTCATTAATGAAAATTAGTGTGTGTGTGTGTGTGTGTGTGTGTGTGTGTGTGTGTGTGTTGTGTGTGTGTTTCCAAAAATTGGCACATTTTCTTCACCTGTTCCGGTATCTCTTCCTGTTTCTGCTCCTGTGCCGGTTCCTGCCTCTGATCCTGTGCCGGTTCCTGCCTCTGCTCCTGTGCCGGTTCCTGCCCTTGTCCCAGTGCCTCCTCCAGGTCTATGATGTGGCAGTTTGCAACCCATCGTCTCAGAGAAAATCCCGAACAGTAAAAACATCAAAATATGAAACATTTTAAATACTTGGCAACTCTTCCTTTGTTCTTTTTAAACCTAAATTAAAGTATAACATTTATTTATTTATTTATTTATTTATTTATTTATTTATTTATTTATTTATTTATTACAGTTCATTAAAAAAAAAGAAAATGAAGTAAAATTAAATAGTTCAATTACGGCAATTAGTTTTCAGAAACAAATAATAATAATAATAATAATAATAATAATAATAATAATAATAATAATAATAATAATAATAATAAAAGGAAGAAAGAAATTAAATATGGGCAGTGACGACGATAAGGCCCCTGCGAAACCCGGAATGTTGGGGGACACCAACGGAGACCCTTGTGCAGGTATTGAAGAAAATTTTTTAGAGATAAAACAGAGTTATATATATATATATATATATATATATATATATATATATATATATATATATATATATATATATATATATATATATATATATATATATATATATATATATATATATATATATATATATATATATATATATATGAGGGAGCCCCATGGACGATTTTGCAGGGGGTCCCGACAATCATATATATATATATATATATATATATATATATATATATATATATATATATATATATATATATATATATATATATATATATATATATATATATATATATATATATATATATATATATATATATATATATATATATATATATATATATATATATATATATATATAATAATAATAATAATAATAATATAATAATAATAATAATAATAATAATAATAATAATAATAATAATATGCACTTATGTTTAGAACAAACCTTTCCGTGAAAATTTTAAAGAAGAAAATGAAATTTTTAAAGATTTTTTTCTCTTAATAAACGAAGTTCAAAAAGTGTTTTTCAAAAGCTTTTTTAAAAGACCGTTCGATTGCACTAAACACTTGTGAAATTATAAACTGTTTATAACATTATTAGACTACTACTACTTCTTCTTCTTCTACTACTACTACTAATAATAATAATAATAATAATAATAATTATAATAATAATAATAATAATAATAATAATAATAATAATAATAATAATAATAATAATAATAATAATAATAATAATAATAATAATAAAAATAATAATAATTTATGCTGCTCCGTAACTCATGTAATCAAACACTTGCCTAGCTAGCAAGAGGTCCATGGTTCGGGGCCTAGTTCGAGTTAGGGATGCGAGGTATTCCCACGTACGCTTAGCTTCGAATGAATGTCGTTTTTTTTTTTTTTTTTTTTTTTTTTTTTTTTAAATTCCATAAAAAATTTCCATAGGTTTTGTTGTAGGTTTTATAGGGCCTTATGTCTACCGATGGAAACTACGTAGGCCACGTAGGTTTTTCGACAAAGAGGCGAAAATTGTATTGGTAATGGTATAGGTCTTATAAGCAAATTGCCCATGGGCTATGAGTATAATAAAATTTGACTTACAGGTTGCACAAATGTTACACCTATCGGAGTTTTTATAGCAGCCAATATATATATATATATATATATATATATATATATATATATATATATATATATATATATATATATATATATATATATATATATATATATATATATATATATATATATATATATATAATATAATATTCTGTGTATCCTTTTCTCGTTATCTTTCTTGGAAAGATCACATTATTTCTCTTTCTAAACAAGGTTCTAATTGGTTGTATGTTCCGAGGCGTCTTCAGAATTAATTCACGCCACCCCAATTGATTGCTCTTTATAGGGGTGTTGTTCGCTCCTGTATGGTGTATGCTTCTATGCTTCACGCATCTGAAGTGGTTCCACTCATACATCTCTCCTTAAGAAGGTGGAGTCTAGGGTTTTTCGTCTCATCAATTATCCTGCTCTTACTACTAACTCTCTCCAATCCCTTTCTGCCCGTCAAATTGTTGCGTCACTCTCTCTTTACTATAGCTATAACAACAGACACTGTTCTTCTGTACTCTCTCGTCGCATACCTCCTCAATTGAGAAGGGATCATGCGACACGCCTTTCTACAAAGTCTCATCCTTTCTCTGTCCAACTTTCAGACCACAAACTTAACCACCATGCTCATTCTAATCTAATATATATATATATATATAATATATATATATATATATATATATATATATATATATATATATATATATATATATATATATATATATATATATATATATATATATATATATATATATATATTGGGAAAATGTCTGGAACACACTCCCTTTATCTGTTTTCCCTCAACTTCCTTTGACTTGCACACTTTCAAACGCCGTGTATCTGGATATGTCTGCCTTTCATCGACCAAGATAGGGCTTTTTCCAACTCCGGTGGAATTTGGTAGGCCTCCGGCATTTACCCACTGGAGATAATATATATATATATATATATATATATATATATATATATATATATATATATATATATATATATATATATATATATATATATATATATATATATATATATATATATATATATATATATATATATATATATATATATATATATATATATATATATATATATATGTGTGTGTGTGTCTGTGTGCGCGCGCTCTCACATATATGTGGGTACATAACTTTACAACATTTGCCCTCATTAAATAAATTATTACTTTGACCTGAAGTGTTCTTAATTCTTTGTATATTAAAAACAAATTAAGTTTGAGGTTCGAAAACCTCAAGAAAAGGTTACGAGGATGATTTCTGATTCATATCTCAGTCACGTGACTCTACCACTCGGACTTATTGTGCATATATATATATATATATATATATATATATATATATATATATATATATATATATATATATATATATATATATATATATATATATATATATATATATATATATATATATATATATATATATATATATATATATATATATATATATATATATATATATATATATATATATATATATATATATATATATTAAAAGTTCATAGCTGTCGAGCATTGCCCTATTCGAGGAGAGTATTTCCAAGCGGGATCGAACCGGGACCTTTAATACTGTTCTCTTTTATTATTATTATTATTATTATTATTATTATTATTATTATTATTATTATTATTATTATTATTATTATTATTATTTATTATTATCTAGTAAAATCAATCATTTATTACCCATAATCCTTCATTTGGTGACCTTTTGCCGCTATATATATATAATATATATATATATATATATATATATATATATATATATATATATATATATATATATATATATATATATATATATATATATATATAGTGTGTGTGATGAATCGAATATGAAATCTTTAATATTCGCTGATGAGGATGTGAATGCGGATGTCAATTTTTTCCCATCCGTTGATGTGGATGTTTACGTTCCTACATATAAAAGCTATGGGTTCGTATATATATATATATATATATATATATATATATATATATATATATATATATATATATATATATATATATATATATATATATATATATATATATATATATATATATATATATATATATCACCACCACTCATGAGAAGAGCCCTATTCAAGGAGTTGGTGTTAGATCAATAAAAAAATAAGAAAACCCTAAAAGTCCCACCAAAAGCAAAGTTCGTAGGTGAGCACAGACGTGGGCTAAGTCTCTGAGATAAAATTTGGCAGGAAACTCAGGAGATGGGAGAGAATTCCACAAAACAGAGATAGCTGGAAAGGAGGCATCACAGCGGACAAGTCTGGAGTTGCCTATATTCACACAAAATTTATATTCAGACTATGCACTCCTTGTGCTACGATGCCATCGTAAATCGGAGGTATACGAGTGGACAGTTCCCTTCGGCATTTGCCGCTGTACTACCTAAAGGAAAGAGACAAAGAACCAACGTTACGTCACAAAGAAAAAGTGTCAAGTGAATTAGAAAGATTAAAACAATTTATA
This sequence comes from Armadillidium nasatum, assembly GCA_009176605.1. Classification (NCBI taxonomy): domain Eukaryota; kingdom Metazoa; phylum Arthropoda; class Malacostraca; order Isopoda; family Armadillidiidae; genus Armadillidium; species Armadillidium nasatum. Next base: position 4,897 of record SEYY01020905.1, on the reverse strand, counting down.
AGTATTTGACTCTTTATTTGACTCAACCCTATCCTAAAGACGCGTGAAACCTGAACCACTCCAGATATGAGAGCAATACTTCATACAAGGGAAGATGAGGTCCTTGTGTAATTGGAGTAACTGCGAAAAAGTAAAAGATTCTCGCAATCTTAACAGGACACTCAGCTTCTTTCAGGCAACCCTAGCAACTATTGTGCTGTGAGGCTTCCAAGACATTTTTTTTTTTTTGTTTTTTTTGTTTTTTTGTTTTTGTGAAGGCCAAGAATGTTTTTACTGTGAACAGGGGAGACTGGAGAACCATCGAAAAAATTAGAAAAATTAGAAGATGTCTTTGAAATGGAGATTTCAAGAAGTTGAGTTTTTAAAGAGTTGAATTTCCCACTGTGAAATTCTATCTAGATCAGCAAGAATGGAATTAGAAAGATGAAGACAAGAGGCAACTGTAGATACAAAAGAGGGAGCAGATTTGAAATGAGTAGAAGAAAGAAGGGTCGAGTCATCGGCATATGAATGAATAGGGTTAGATGCACAGCTGAGAAGATCATTAATGAAAAGTAGGAATAGAGTAGGAGACATGACAGAACCTTGAGGAACACCACTATTGACAGGAAATGAAGAAGTCACCCCATCAACAACATCTGAAATGGAACAATTAGAAAGAAAGCTAGACTAAGTAAGCAAAGAGAAGGAGGAAACTCAAAGAACGGGAACTTGGAAAGCAGTGCCGCATGCCATACCAGGTCAAATGCCTTAGATATGTCAAACGCCACCACACAAGTCTCCCCATATTCTCTAAGGGCAGAATACCATAAATCTGCGAGAAAGGAAAGTATATCACCAGTAGACCTCGAACGTCGATAGCCATATTGATGATCATAAAGAAGAGAATGAGATTCCAGATGATCTAAGAAATGAGAGTTAAGAAAGGTTTCAAAGATCTTAGACAACACAAGTGAGAGCTATGGACGATAGTATCAGAGAGGCTACCTTTCTTCGGGATATGTTAGACTAATGCGTGCTTACAACACTGAGGAAAGTACTAGTATAAAGGCATAGAGAGAAATGTTGAACGAAGGACGGAGCCAGATCAGATGACACTTCTTTAAAACTCGAATAGGAATGCCATCCGGGCAGCTTGTCTTCCTAAGGCTCATAGATTTCAGAAGCCCATTCACCTGGTCAAATGTAATCACAGGTAAAAGCATGGGACATCTGAGAGGAGAAGAAGTAGGAGGAGGATTGCCGGAGTCGTCCAGGGTTGAATTAGAGGAGAACAGGAGGAGAAGAGGTTAGCCTTTTCAGCTGGAGTGTTAGAAACAGAACCATCAGAGCGAATAAGAGTAGGAAAGGAAGATTTACAGAAATTGTTAGGTTTTTGACAAGAGGCCAGAAAGGTTTATCAGTAGGAGAATTTAAGAGCTCAGCACGCCTTTGTTTGGTGAAGGTCCGCTTTGCTTCTCCAAGAATACCCCTGCAACGATTCCGAGCTGAATGAAAATTAGCGGGAATGATAGGAGGAGAATTTTTCCACTCTCGATTCGCAATGTCTCTAGCCTGAATGGCACGAAAGCAAGCACGATCGAACCATGGATTTTGAGGAGAGAAAGATTTAGATGAAGAAGATATGAACCTGCTCGTTCCCATCAACGATTACAGCCCCCACCTTATCGGCAGAAACCGAAGCGTTATTTGAAACAAAGCAGTCACTCCAGGGATAGTTAGCGTAGAAACACCGAAAAGCCCCGTATCAGCCCGATCAAAGTGCCAGAAGATACGTTTAGGTCAGAGTGGAGCAGTTGGAGAGAAGGAATGAAAAATTAAGAGAAATTAGATTGTGGGTGGAGTTACCAATAGGTGTGAAGATAGCTTATTTATAGAAAGAAGGACTAGTAGTGAAGCATAAATCAAGAGTGATCAGTATGAGAGGAACCCAACCATTCAGTGTTGTGTACATTGAAATCCCCTAAATAGAGGACCTCATTATTTGGATGTGAAGATGTAACAGTCTCGTGAGAAGTAGTTAGGTACTCAAAAAAGGTAGAAAAATATGATCTATTGGGAGAACAGTAGCAGAAGCCCAAGATTATTGTAGTGATAGGTAGAAAGATTTTCAGCCACAGAACACCAAATTTAGGAGATTTAAGATTCACAAGACGTGTTTCCTGGGGGTTAGTGTTTACGTACCCTTAGAACAGAAATTATGAAATAAGTTATAGTTGGATATATTAAAAAAGTTAGAAGAGGAATTCTTTGATATCTGGGTCTCAGACAAGGTTAAAAGGTTAGGATGAGAGTTAGAGAGATGGTATTCCACAGAAGATAAATTAGAGCGCAAACCACGGACATTGGTGAAGTGTATAGAGAACCCACGCCTGCACACACCCACCACTGTGCACACGCAATCACGATTAATTAAAATAAACATTATTTTATCCGATTATTTAACTGCTATAGTTTAGTTGCTTAAAAAAAATATAATCGATATTTTTCCGATAGTATCGTAAAAAATATCTATGTCGACATATATCGGTGCTCTTTCGGCATTCCTCATAGACTATAGTTTTACCCTATAAGAACTTTTTCCCTTCGAAAATGATCTCCAATATATCGTAAAATATATATAATTAAAGTTTTCCAGATTTTGAAAACATTTGCTCATAAAACCGAAAAGTTTATTTTTTCCCTCATTTTCTGGGAGTTAGGCGATCAAAAATAAGTTCTACTGTCTTACCTCCCTAAAAATGCTACAAAAAAAATAAAAAATAAAAAAATATTTAAAAAATTGAGAAAATCTCAATTCCTACGAAAGTCGACCTTCATATAGTTCTTTTAATAAACGCGGGAAAAATTGAGTTCAAAAAGATAATTTCGGTTTCAGATGAGTATGGGTCGAGTCACTTAAGTTTTAACAAGTGAAAGCCTGTGAAACCATTTTCATTCTAACTTTTGAGATTTCCCAATCAAAGTTTGTGTAAGTTTTTAAATTCTTATAACTTTCTTATCATTGGGTAGATCGGCTTGATTTTTGAGATCCGTTTGGATTTGGAACCCCTGATTCAAAATCTGTAATCCTGGTTCTTCTTTATATTAGTGTTTTCAAGTTAAAGTCCGACATACATACCAATTTGGTTTGCCGTACTTTCTGAGAATACAAAAGGAAATTGTCAAATTTGGGGGTCTGTATCTCCTCAATCGTAGCAGAAAGAAAAACGATCCACGGTGGCTTCGAAAATTCTAAAAGACACGTACAATTCAGATATTAAATATTTTTACTATATCTCTCTTAATTTAGAATCTGTCAAAAATCTTAGAAACTGATTTCGATAAAAAAAATTTAATTATTTTTTTGGGAGCCATATCTCCTAAACGGGAGCTCGTAGAATCCTGAGATATTCATATTCTGGCTCAGCATGACGAAATCTGTTTGCATAGGAGATTTAAGAGATATTTAAAGTTTAGCTTACATGACACCAGTTGTACACTTGTAAAGCCTTAAAAAGCTAAAAAAAAAAAAAAAAAAAAAATCTTATTTCACGGTAGAGCATTCTGAATCTGGAGTCCCTATTCCTCTACAACGTGTCATTAAATAGCTATAAGCCGTTAAAGGGGACCCCAGATGCACGTTGATCTTAACCTATAGCACAACGCGCCTTATTATGGGCCGATTGTGCCATTAAAAATGAGCCGTGTCCCAGGATGCAAAATTTGACTTTAGCTGTTCTGCAGCTTATATAAACCGAACCATAAATGTTAGAGAATCGGAATATTATATAATTTGATAACCCATGAAACGTCCTATATATACGTACTATTTTCTATATAGAAAATTAATGTCTGCTATTAGATTCGAACCAACAACCTTTCAGATGGTAAGTCTAGCTCGCTAACCACTCTGCTACTGCAGTACAAAAGGGAATTGCATTGGAACTTGCTCACGTTTTACATTCGTGACGTCAAGCCCAAAGGACTCCCCTGACTGCAACACGAGCAAAGGGTAACGAGGTTAAAGGTCGAGTCCATCGCTCGCAGACAGTTATATTCAAGATTTTAAAGTCTGCTATAACCTCTCACAGACTATTTTCTATATATAAAAAAAAATGTGAGCAAGTTCCAATGTGATTCCCTTTTGTACTGCCGTAGCAGAGTGCTTAGCGCGCTAGACCTACCATCTTAAAGGTTGCTGGTTCGAGTCCAATAGCAGACATTAATTTTCTGTATAGAAAATAGTCTGTGAGAGGTTATAGCAGACTTTAAAATCTTGAATATAACTGTCTGCGAGCGATGGACTCGACCTTTAACCTCGTTACCCTTTGATCGTGTTGCAGTCGGGAGAGTCCTTTGGGTTTGACGTCACGAATGTAAAACGTAAGCAAGTTCCAATGCAATTCCCTTTTGTACTGCCGTAGCAGAGTGGTTAGAGGGCTAGACTTATCATCTTAAAGGTGTTGGTTCGAGTCCAATGGCAGACATTAGTTTTCTATATAGAAAATAGTCTGTGAGAGGTTATAGCAGGCTTTAAAATCTTGATATATATATATATATATATATATATATATATATATATATATATATATATATATATATATATATATATATATATATATATATATATATATATATATATATATATATATATACTTCTCTTCTAAGACCTTGTTTTCTGATTTTTTTTTCCGGTCGTTCTTTAAGCAGCTGTTGTAGACGGCCACCTTACTTCCTTTAAATATATAAATAATGGTGTTCCTCAAGGATCTGTCCTCCTCAACTCTTTTCCTAATTTTCATTAATGACCTTCTCTCTAATAATTCGTCTCCTATACACTCCTATGCCGATGACTCCATCCTTCGTTACTGATTTCAATTTGAAAGACGACCCTCCCAACAGCAGTTAATTGATG